>JAQYXR010001594.1:0-29674 GCA_030545055.2 Neoaliturus tenellus | reverse complement strand
TATTTGAAATTATTCTAGTAACAATAAAATCTCAGTAAAAAAGTATTTAGAATACTTTCAGAAATATAGAGGTATTTCAGCAACCAAAACACACAAGATTTCAGATATTATCATTTCTATATTGCGTCGATAAATATCTTGCCATCCTACGACAAAATATTAAAGTGCTGTTTTTCTTTCATCTCAAATTTATTTCAGTTCAATAGAGTTAAATGATTGGCCAAACATAGTTTTATTTTCATAATAATTTTCCTTTAGGTAATTTGTGTTGGGTTTCTCCTTCAAATGCCATAATTTACTTCAAAGGAATAAGGCGGAAAGAATGTTGCGCAAAGCTGAGGAATAAAATAAGTCACAGAAATGTCTTAAAGGGGAATACCTCCAATCCCTCCCCGCTCACCGGGAGGGTCTCAACCGAAATTTCACCAAAATAATAGGCCTTTAAAACATTGCTCGGATACAGGAGTTTACTAGATAATAGCACTAAGATTGTCTACAAAGTCACTCTGTACTGTACAACTAAATAACACATGCCTAAGCACTCAAGTTAAACGGTTTTGAAATAGACAAATAACACGTATTTATCGTGATTAGGCCATGTTAGTAACAGTTGTTAACTATATGTTGGTCTTAAAATCTTTTGTTCTGATATGTATATTGAAATACACTTTTCCATGGACAAAATCTTATTTACAATACCAGGCAACCGAGCACTGATCAAAACAATTCGAAACCGTATAACATGCTGGCATTTATCACCTTTGTATATTTATATTTGAAAATTGCCATCAGTTATTTTGACATGGTCTTACTTACTTATTTTTATTCTTATTTTCGTTTAGTCTTACGAAAACTAATGAGCCAATGAACACTCCGGTATATTTTTAACGATTAATTCCACTCATCTATATTTATTAATATTTCCACTCATCTAACATCGTTACATGAGTGATTGCACTCATGTAACGATGTTAGAATACGATTTTGGGGGAAGAAGACATCGGTCAATCTGTAGAGTATTTCTACAAATGTTCTAGGTGAAATGTAAAATTTTACTTAACCTTCAAGCTAACGAACAAAAAAAAACTACCAAGAATAGAAGCGCGAGGGAATGGAGATGACAAAGTAGTTACCTTAATAGGCTTATCTACCCAAGTGGCAATGGCATCAAAATTCATCACAGGTCCCGCTCGTATAATTTGGTTTATAAAAACTTACCGACTACAAATATTAAGTAGGCCTATATAGGTTATTATCTAATTATGTGGGAATCAGTATAAGATTACTCAAACATTGATCAAAAAAATAAATAAGATTACGTTGTTATAAACCAAGGTTATCGTTGTAAAACCGGATTATCTTACAGATTTTACTGTGGAACTGTCACCAATGCAAACTAAATCGCCACACCAATGTAATACTGGTATATCAAAATGCTTCTTAACCTAAAGTAATAGGCAATGTATGTACTTTGAATAAGACTTGTGAAATAATATATTTTTTATAATACTATCCTCAATTTACCCCGCGTTACAAGTTATAAATCAAGTTGACGCCGATAAAATAACCTAGTGGACAGCCAGCCCCTTTAGCCCCTTCAACCACCTGCATTTTTATCTCGGCCATTTTTCATCTCTTTACATGGAGAGTATAATATTTGAATTTATTTTCTGAAATATATAAGCTTTGTTCATCCGGTTTTTTTATGAAACATACTACTGTAATGGTAATAAAAAACATAAATATCTGTTAATACGGGTGTAGTTCTCTACGATCAGTTAATACAACTTTCTACTGTACTTAGTCGAAAAAATTTATTTTTCAATCAGCTTTTTATAGATACTTTTTATAGTCGAGGATACAGGTCTAAATAGGTCATCTTTAAAAGTAAGTACCGGGGAGCCGAGCTTCGCTCTATAAATATGTTGGAAAATGTTTAAAGTTGCATTTAAGTTAATTATGTGAGGGTGAGACGTCAGAGCACGCCAGTCTTCCCTTTTCTATAGGTAATTTTTTTAAACTTGATCCTCCTCAAGAATATTGGGGTGGAAGACGTATTTAAACTGTAAACAAAGAATTTAAACTTGCGATAGATTTTAGTCATATGGAACCATTCTCTGTGGAAATTATACCTCTACTAGTAAATTATTAATTCTTCAAAAGTAGGCAGTACGTATCATGTGTAGAGCTGGGACCAGGGTTCACTGTAAACCTGGTTCATTTATCCAGTTGAGACTCGTCACTCTACCTGCTTTATATGTTCTGGAATGTTTGCTGTATGTAAAATGTAACATCAACAAGTTTTTGCTGCTTAAAAATCTCCATACTCATTGCACTAGAAAAAGGAAACAATGTTTTCATAAAGTTTAATAAGTTTTCTAGAACTTAAAAGAGTTTTGAGGTAACTGATCTTAAACTGTACGGGTGCAATAAAGATTTTGCCTATCAATGTTTTCAAACTAAGGGTTAAAAACTGTTTGGTTGAAAATCCTATTTACAGCATCCTTAAATAAGTGTAATATTTGCATTATTTATAAGTGCATTATTTAATGCTGCATAAATAATATTTAAGTGTTGCATCCTTTTGAACGTGTGATAATAGTAGATTGTAAGTGTTCCACAGATGGTTTCCCCAATGTTTACAGATGTTCCGGGTAGTCAATGTAAGGCGGCCGCGGCCACAACACACGGAGGCTATTGAGGCGGTGTCACTGGTCATTAATAACGACAGTGTCGCCCCCGGCCGCGGCCGCGCGCCCCGCCGCACCATTATTGTCTCCTGACGGGAAAATGTCTTTGCGTGAAGAAAAAAGCCAGAACAAAAGTGGATAAAAATAAAAAAACAGAATATATTATTTTTAACAATAATTTACTTTATTATTACTTTGTTATTACTTGATTTTCTAAAAGTAATTTTTTTAAAGTAACTATTTTGTGAAATACTGTATAACTGGTTACATGGGAAAGGAAAATTTCAACTTTAGTGAACTTCATGGAATATGCAATTACGGTAGTAGTTACGATAAGACCTAAGCCATGGGCCATGATTCTTTTTTGTTTTTAAGACCCTAGAAGCCAAAAACGCCCATCGTTCAAATTTATAATACAATGATGTAATTTGTATATATATTTTTTCTTTACAAGGATAATTAATGAGATCATCACCAAGTCTTTTGTTGAATAAACAAAAAGAATGAGATATAATGGAAATTCGGTGAGTACGCTTGTCAGCTGTGACAGAATTTATAATTATATCTCATATACATTTGTAATTGTAATTGCGTAATATTGCATGTTACGTGAGCAATCAAATTGCATTCCCATTATATTACCTTAACTTAATCTGAGGACGAATCATCCTTGAGAGTTTGATGGTATTTTAAAACCAGCAATGAGGAATTAGACACCATATCGTTACTTCATTTTCTTGGCCAAAAGACAAAAAATCTTGTATTGCTCCTAAAACACTTTAAAGTTGTATCTTTGTAATTATTAATTTTTAAATAAAGGTATCATAATGTTAAACTCCTCTAGCATGTTTAAATTCATTGTTTTTTATGCATATCGTAATTTATTAAAGAAGATTAAGCAACAATGCAAAAATAACTATACTTACTCAAATTCAATACCCGTCTCCATTATGAATGAATTATTATAAGGCAGTGCACGTAGTTAACTTGCGAACAGAAGTAAGTAAAGTTTTGTGAGTAAAAGATGACCAGATAAAAGTTAAGGTAAAGTTATTATATAGGAAAGAAAAATTAGACATCTTCTAAGATATGAGTTTTCACTACTATGTAAAATTGTTGTCATTTTAAACGCTTTTACAGAGTATTCTTGCTAGAACTTTTAATTAGCTAAAGACATTATTAGATAAGATAATCGATAAGATAAATGACAGCAAATAACAGAAATCTATATGGCAAGAATTTAACGTCCAAGCACTATTGTCAATAATAAAATGTATATGAGGTTATTACGATGAAGAACGGTTAATATATTAATTAACATATAAATTTATAACATTACTGGGGAGTTATTAACGTAACGTGGTCTCTACTACACGTACTGCTGAAGTTGTTAACAAAACAAGTGAGACTAGATGGATTGGATCAAAAGATCCGCTGGATAAATAAATTGAAAGAAAGCTTTGAAGCTATCGACTTGATGCGGTCTCTACTACACATCCTGTGACCTTGTTAACAGAGTCTGTTGCTCGATGTGAAGGAAAGAAAACAAGATGAAATAAATTGACAGCAATAAAAGGTAAGTTATTGACTTGATGTGGCCTCGACTACACGTCGTGCTAACGTTGTCAACAGAACCACGCCAACTCGATGGAGGAAAGGAAAACAAGTGATGAAATAAATTGACAGCAATGCTGGGTAAGCTATTGACTTGACGTGGTCTTGACTACATGTTATGCTAGCGTTGTCAACAGAGTCTCAGAAACGAGGAGGAAGTAAAACAACCGATAAGATAAATTGAGATTACATTTAGAAAATTACATACTTACCGATAAAAATTGTACTTTAATTACCAATCAATAAATTTAAGTTGAGTTACTGTAATGTGTTCTCTTGGCAAAAATACTTTATTAATTGAAATTTCACATTAATATTTAGTTAAAACATTATGGCAAATAAGCCTTTGTTGTAAGTTTATACATAAGTCCTATTAAAAGTAAAGTTTGTAGGTAGCATTTAAATTGAAACCTTTGCTGGGACGTGTTGTATAACTCTATAACGAGTAGCTTACTTCGTTTCCAGTGCAGATGTGAGAAGGAAATATCCACGGATGAAGAGGGTTTTTGTTCAGATATTGAAAAGATTTCTGCCATGTTACGTCACTTAGTCTTGTGGCCCTACACTGCCCTCTCTTTCGCCTCAACACGTGGTTATTATTATAATATAGCTATAAATATAATAATAACCACGTTATTATTATATTTATAGCTAAATATAATAATATTTAGCTATAAATATATAGCTAAATATAATAATATTTAGCTATAAATATATAGCTAAATATTTATAGCTAATATTTAGCTATAAATATATAGCTAAATATTTATAGCTAATATTTAGCTATAAATAATAGCTATAAAAAATTAATCAGGTCAGAACCTTGCATTAAAAAAGCAATGGATGATAGAATAGTACATATTTAACTCAAATACACAACTCTGAAAAATATCTAACGCAAGCCATCCGTGAAACAATTAATTATAATAATGATAATTATAAAAAAATCATTAATTTTTTTGCTTTTCTTAATTACATCAAAATTTAACACTACTACCCTAATCTGTAAATTTTGAGTAAACTTTTGAGAAGTGTATATTTTAATGAGCCTGAAATTGCATAGCCTCTTATTGAATTACAGGAAACGTAAATTAATAAATAAAATTAAATTTAAAAAAATTAATTAATAATAAATTAAAAATTATAGAATAGCCTAAGTTAAAAAACAAATATATTTAAAGTAAAGTAATGAGTCGGTGGCGTAGTGGTTAGCACGCCGGACTTCTGGACCATGGCAGCGATGACGTGAGTTCGAATCCGGGTTCTGCCAGTGACTTTTATCAGTATTATTCACCCTGTACTAGTGTCTCACCCCCTTACTTTGAATACGATCCACGCACAGATCAATGGTTCATAAGAACATATTCAATTTTGTTTTATTATTATCATCTATATTTATAAAAGAGGATGTTGGTATTATGTTAAAACCTTCACTGCCTGGGCCAATTAGTGTAGTAAAATTAGTCGGGAAAAATGAAATAATTTTTGGAAAGCTAACTTCTATTGCAATGTGTTCCTGACTTTCCTCCGAAAAGTCCCCTGAAATGTCATGTGGGGATCATGCCCAAAAATGAGGAGTTGGCCTATAAGGAGTTAAAATAAATTTTGATATTAAGCATACTAAATTTGAATACAGTCCAGAAGGTTAATATATATCAAATTAAAGGTCTTAAAATGTAGAGTACAATGCCGTAAACCCGACCTAAATATAACGGTCGGGAGAAAAATGGCAGACGTTCAAAATTTAGAATAAAATAATATTATAAAAACTTTGAAATACAATAACTTCCGACATATTTGACCTTTTGAGGTCTGGTTTTCGGCTATGTACTCTCCTTATTAAGACCTTTAAAATTACTTATAGCATGGCTATGGACTAAGAAAAAATTTTCAAAACTCCCTCTTTGGGACGTCCATGTAGAGGGTGGTTCAAGGGTAATATGATGGGCATATGTCAAACTATCCCTATTTGCAAAGGTAATTGTACAAGCAACCGTTTGCCGTAAACCGGACCTCAAAAGGTAAAGAATTTCAAATATTATTACATTTTTAAGAGTTTAGATTAAAATTAGATTTTTATTTAAAGTTTGACAGGCTGCCATTTTTTACACATGCAACCTTTTGAGATGGGGTTTGTGGCATTAAATTCTACTACTTAAGAGCTTTAATTTGACATACATAAACCTATTGGCCGACGAAAGACTTATTTCTGATTCCACGAGGACCATCCCATCATTTTAGCGAATTTCCCTATAGGGAATACGCTATTACGGTAGTAGCCATGGTAAGACCTACTTTTTTATTTTGATGTCCCCAGAAGCCAAAAACACCGTTCGTTCATTTTCATATATATGTATGTATATATATATATATATATATATATATATATATATATATATATATATATATATATATATATATATATATGTGTCCGTGGTACCGATAACTTTTGAAGCGGACCTCTGATTTTGATCAAATTTGGTATGAAGGTGTAAGACCAGGTCTATTTTCATGAGTTCGCGAACCAGCATTTTCGGATTATGGGAACGGGGTTTTATGGGGTTTCAAAGGGGTCAAAATTGGGTTTTTGGCATTTTTGGAACAGAATTTTCAAAATTCATCAATTTTAACTAAAACCATTTAAAAGAGCTTAAAAAAACAAACAACTTAGTATTTTGAATCTTTAAAATAGCTTAACTGGTTATGGAGAAAATTCAAATCAAGTTTCCCATGTTATTCTTATGGGTAAATCTTTAAAAAGCTATATATCGCTTATTTATCAACATATCTTAATAAAAAATTTTATGAACCTTCACTAGATGGTGAGTAATTAAGATTTGATAAAAAAACCCACATGGCAGCAAACCTACATGCTAAATCCCATGGTATTCTCATGGAAAATAAAAGTATAATTGGAGCAAGAGAGATGGAGATAATAAGGAATCTGTTCCTAATCAGCTGATCAGCTGTCTTCTGCATATTTGTCAAATTTGAAATATTTAATAAAATTATGTTTTGTTATTTGTAAACAAATCATTCCTTTTGCATGGAAGCTTTGGATATGCACTTTTATTACTGTTAAAAAAGTCATTTATTGCAATATAAATATTATTATATAAATTATTAAATAAAAATACTTTACTCAGAAATATAATGCCATTAAATATATTATATTTCCTTGTAAAGATTATTAATTATATAAGAAAGCCACAAAGTTCTTTGATGTTGAAACATTAATTCTTTGGAAATTCGCTGAGTACGCAGGTCTGCTGCGACGGGGGTATTTAGGCATGTTGCCATATTTTGGCTTAATTTTACTACACTAAATAGGCCTGTGCTGTGATCAAAAGACATCAAGATACTGCTACAGAATTAAGTCAGGCTAGCCAGAGGTAACCGCTCATGTTTGTGCGTCGCCCGGGATCGCTCTACCACTGAGCAGAAGCTCCCGTAAATAAGACTAACTGGAGTAAAAATGTAGGTTTTTATGTATTTGAACTAGTAAAATAACTCCAACAATTAAAATTTTCTGTATTAATGTCCAGTTACAGTTATCCTCGCCTTACAGGCCTTCAACGTGACTTCCGAACCACGGGAGCAGACGAACGATCGTTTCCTCAATCCGGGAGTTGAACTCGGACCCACTAAACGAAAATCATTGATATCTACCATTGAGCTACAGCTGCTGCTATGAAAAATATATAAATAATTATTCTTCAATGCGTTGTATGAACAAAAATTTTTTTAATCCTGCATTTGTGTTACTTTTATATTTTTGTTTACATTAAATCAACATTCTGACTACCCTATACGTTCTACATTCTTTGTGTTTGCATTTTAATTTTATACTTGTTGTGACGAATATAAATCTGTTAAGAATTTTAAAATTGTTGAACTCAGGGTTTATTTGGGTCCTTGATTTAATTAGATAAAGTGAAAATATCTCGGCTCCTTAAAGTTAAATTAAGATTCTTCCTCGCAGCGAAGTAGTCCCAGACCTCTCGAAACTTTGGCTCTCGATCTTCAGTTTCATTAAATTTGATATAATTGAAGGAATAAGACTACCTTGTGGACCGTAAATAATTGACAGTAATAACTTACTGAGTAGTAAACTAAAATCTTTATTTAAATTGAATGTAATTAATAGTTGATCTAATCTAATTGGTTCGTAAATAAATACGTGTGCAGTATGATATTTACAGTAAATGATGCAAGGAAAACTCTCGTTTAACTGCTACAAAACCCAGCTCCAGAGTTGTTACGTTTATCTTGATAAACTTGAAAATATCAAAATCGGCATATAATCCACAGACATTATTCCATTATGTCTCTTTGCACTGTTAAGGATGAGCTCAACTGATAGAAATGGTATACCTTATTGCCGAGTAAAAAAAGACTTTCAGTGGGGAATATCATTTGAGGAAGTGTAAAAAAAAACTTCGGACGATAAAGGTCTTTACATTATAATTAAAACACCACAAATCCGACTTCAAAAATCAAATTTGTCAGACGTTATAGCATTTAACTAAATTCGGTAATACTTTTTATTAAAGTGAGCGAGACCTTCGATTTGATGCACATATAAACCTATGCTTAGATTTACGACTTTGAAGTCTTTCTCTATAGGCCATCCCTAAGGCATGTAAAAATATGTGAAATACATGTAGATGTGGGAAACAAAAGAACACCAAGTCTCATTAAATTATGAGTGGAAGTCAAGAGTTTTTGGCAAAAGCTTCAAAATAAATAATATTTACTCTAAACAAGGTCTAATTTATACAGTGTGATTGAAAAGTTCCAGAACGATAAGATATATTTCTTACCGTTAATGATAAAGTAATGAGACTTGGTACGTCAATAACAGATTGTACCAAACATGTGTTTGTGTTTACATGCATACTATTTTAAGCTATTATCAGTTTTTTATCCCTTAAGGGGGACGGCCCACGAGGAGTCAGAAATATCAAAATCACTTAGTTTACAGTTAGTGAGACTTTTAATTCAAATAGATGACCAAGACGGAAATGGCAGGCAAACAAATTTTCCATTAAAATCATGTGAGTGAAACTTAAAATGCAATAACTTTCTAAATACTCAGCTTGTTAATATCGAGTTTGTGGCTTATCACTCCAAATGCAAAGAAGTTTAAGGTGATGTATGATTTGACAATGGCCATAGTAGATTTCTGTAAGACTTCCAAGAAGGACTTAAAAGATGTTTAAATTAAAACTGGTTTGGCCTCTGTCACATCATACATCATTTAAACGTCTTTGCATTTATAGTAATAAGTCATAAATCCGACGTGAATATATTGAGTATTAAGAAAGTTATTGCACTTTAAAGTTTTACCCACATGCTTTTAATAGAAACTTTTGTTTGCCTGCCATTTCCGTCACGGTCGTCCATTTATAGTATAGTTAGTGGTGCTAAGTGAAACCTTAAACTTAATACCAAACTCGACCTATGCTACTATTTAAGAATTTTGTCTGATTCCTCGTGGGCCGTCCTCCTTAAGTGGTCAAAAAGTCATAATAGCTTAAAAAGAGTAGACATTTATGGCCATTTGATATATCAAGTCTCGTTACTTCATCCATTTAAAAAATATATATTTCACCGTTCCGGGACTTTTCAATCACACTGTATTATCAACCTTTAAAATATGAAAAAAGCAATTCTATTTCAATTATGGGAAACCTCAAAAACTCTTGAAATTTTATTTTCGCCTTCATTTACAACCAAAAAAGTTGTATACAAAGTAGTAAATAATCCATTCATAAATTATGAAACCGCTAAGTACTATTATAGCTAAATTTGATTCCAAATTTTTATGTATTCAATAGTTATCACCAAAACGTATCACTAAGTTGGTATTCGTAACTTTCTTCAAGACTATTTTTAATATGTCTCTTGATACTTGTCTATTTAATCAATTAAATGTGTTTAGGTTGATGGTAATGTGTTGGTATTCACGCATCAAGAGCTCTTATGATGAGATAATTAGAGGTTGGGGACACAGAAAGCCTACAAGAGGAGTTTTCAACAGCCCCGCCTGATAAACTGGCTTTGTGCTTTGTGTGAAACTCTAAAGTCTGGTTGTTCATGGTATTCTTGACATACACTGGTTTAAAATTTATTTCTATTTGTTTTAAATATGATAATAAAAGTCCAAGAAAAGAACAAAACCCGAATACAAAATAAACTAAATTGTATCACAAGTTTTTTGAAAGGTAAGTTTGATGTAATCTCAGGAGTTTTTTTTTTTATGATTATTGATGAGGCCGTATTAAACAGGTCTCGATATACTCAGTGTTCACAATTTCTCAGGACGGCCGTATGGATAAAATCATTTCATAAATCATGCAAAAAGAAATCATGCATAAAATCATCATTTCACCAACCCAACCTCAAATGGATAAAAGGGTCGAAAAAGACAGGCGATCAAATATAGCATTAAAGTCTTGTTCCCTACACTTAAAGTGCAATAGCTCTCGACTCGTCCAAACGTTTTCCATGAGGTTACTGACAAATTGCATTAGATTAAAATAATTGCAAAATTTATGTGTAACTTGATATAGAGAACAATGAAGTTTTACTCTCTACTTACTTTGAGGTCATCCGTTGGATCGCAAAAATAAGCCTAATCCCAAGGCCATAGAAAAGTACTAAGAGACTTTCTACTACAAGATTAAATCTTTTTGGTAAAGTTGTAAAATATGTATTACCTTTGTAGTCGGCAGGGAATGATTGTTACACGAATAGCCTACACCCAAAATAAAATAAAATAAAAATAAAATAGTTTTTTCACTCATTATGCTTTCAAGTAGGTGTGAATAGCTGAATCAATAAATGCAATATTATAGGACAGTAAAAATGTTCATTAAAAACTAAGATAATGAAGAGCAATCTTGGGATCTTTACCTTTCAAAAAACATAGGCCTAATTACGTAGGCCTAAGTTAGTATCTAATTTCATCTATGCAATTTAAATTACACTTTAAATCAGTATGTTCTTTTATAATCACCCTATACTGGGTGTTCAGACTTTATAAATAGAGTCATATATTTAATTGTTAGTCCCAATTTGAATCTTTGTCCTCGAGTCCAATATCTAATATTTCAATTCGAATTTATGATGGGGAAGAGTCAATCGACGTCATGTTGGCAGGCCATCTGTTTTGTGTTGGTTGGTGCGAATATTGAAGTTCGGCGATGTTTTCACTAATTGTCTGACACTCGTTTCATGTAACATACCCGGCTGGAAAACATTAACGTGAATAGACATTGTAGTTCAGTAAGATGTGAATAACATGCCCACACACATTGAGTGGTAATCGATTTTGTATAAAAGCTTATATTTAATATCTGAAATATAAGTAATATTTTTCAATGGTTCATGTTAGTAGTATAATTAAGTTATTAAGTAAATAAGACAGTAGTAGATAGTTAATGTGTTGCTGAGATTGTTAAGATTACTAGTCCTGGTAGATACGAATCAAAGTGAAATTTTTATTTATTATTATTTGTAAATTCGCTTGGAAACCAAATAAAAGAAACAATTATTTTACATATTAGCTTTATTGTATAGCCAAGTCAAAAATTACAACGTAAACATAAGCAAACATAAAATTAAAATAATTATGATTCAATACTTTCATAAGTAAAAAAGTATACATTACATTTTTATAACACTATCCTGATTTAAATAAAACTTGATCAAGACTTACCTCATAATTACTGCCGTTTAGTTGGCTTCTACCCCCCACATTATTGCTTTATTGTAATATGCATATTTTAAGCAAATTTCGTTCTTGATTTAAGTTCTTGTCTTGCAAGTATACTTGAAAACTGCAAGATATAAATATTAGCTTGACATTTGAAAACCCAAACCTTAATTAGTAAAGACTAAAAGTCTATTCTGGTTCAATAAAGTATTCTTACGTTCTACCGTCACAGGCACTTCATTTCGTGTGACAGCAGTTTGCTTGAAAATTGTGACAGTTCCATTTGCTGCTGGTAAAGGAATGAATTTTGTTTAATAATAAGCGTCAAAGACAAAACTGTTTTTATACTCTTTTTTATCTTGATGTTTCAAATAGGTAAATGGTTTGGTCCAATTGTTTGTCATACAAACCTATGGGGATGAGAATATTCCTACTGTTAAATCTGTTATTTATTAATAAAATATTTTTATCTAAAGCAATCATAGTATAAAAAAGGCTGTTAATCCTTTTCTTTTGTTTGAGCACAGCATAGTTGATGATGTTTGATTAAACAAACAATGGTAGTCTTTGGAGTAGAAAGTTTGCTCTCCATTACGAACAATTCAACTCCATGGAACCTGTGTAAGGAGCCAAACACATTAAGTTTTAAGGGATAAAATATCTTTTAATATAACCACATAACTAAATCGAAAATCTCCATTTTAATATCTACACATCTAAGACTCCTAAAGACAATATCGCTGATAACATAAGTATTTCTACACAAAGTAACTAACAAGACGATGAAAGAAGTTGGAATTATGAAATCCTTCATAGAAAAAAACCATCTATAATAGTCATCTTCAATGTCCCTATCTGGTTAGCAGCTAATATTTCTTTATGATTTATCCGAAACAAACATACCTCTTCAGAATAAACCTGATTTAAGCTTAACTTTTTCAAAGTATTTTGATAATGGCCTCAAACTAAACCGCTGCATTATTGCAACATCTAATGAAGTATCAGTCGTTATCACGCTCATCGGACCATAGTTAACCAACGAATTTCGACAGCGTAGTGAAGCAACTAACTGTTGACCATGCGCAATACATAAGAGGGCTTTAGGCCATACACAAAAGCTCTTTTTACTCACAACGTGATTTAGGTTTTTTTATCAACGTAGCACCAACAACAGCATTCAACCGTCGCTCCAAGATCTCAAGACTAGAACCCGTGTTGAGCCGCTTGGCGTCCGACCAGCATTCAAACGCACTCAAACGAAGCGACAGAAAATGCAAAAAATAACTTCAATGCACTTAACTTTGAATTCCCTTATTAAAACGATATACCATCGTCATTTTCATCAGGATTGAACAAAAACGATCAACTACAACTTTGATCGAACAGAATAAACTGAAAGTAAACTATGTAAAAGAGTTAATATCATGATCAATCAATTAGCAGAGGAAAATGCGCTACCGATGGCAGAACACTTTTTTTACAGTTTAAGTTTGTTGGATAGACTCGATAATACAGTGAAAACTTCGAATACGCCTTGCCAATTGTATATCGCTTTGGACGTCCTGATTTATTTGTGACACTTAGGACTGCTCCCGAATGGACAGAAATTACTGAAGCACTCTGCATTGGAATGTACGACGGAATATTTCTACAACAAAAGGAAAATGACTACCATTACATTGTAGCACTAGTCGAAGCAAAAGTTCAATCAAATGTGGAAAACATACATAAAAAACATATCTTTGAGAATAGCACGGCATAATTTTACTCCATAGAGTTTCAAAGACGAAGTCTCCACACATGCATCTCTTAGTGATCATGAACAATGAAGATAAGATCAAGCAAACAGATACATTGCCAACTTTATTTATTTCATTCCTTATTTCTTTATTATTACTTCAGAGTCTACATCAAGCCGATTTTCATTTTGTAAAGCTAAGCCGCTTAAGGATGATTTCTGATAGATGAAGCAACGATGCTACCTCGCTACGGGAGGGAGAGCTAACGAAGCTGTTACAAGCGATCTGACTGCCAATCGGTGGGGCAAGAACCGATTGGCACCCTACATTCATATATTGATTTGACCGAGAGGAAACAAAATTGAATTTGCTTTGTATCAAGCAAAGCCCGTTATGAAAGCACTTTAATCAAATTGCCTTGTCAAAAAAAAAAATAAATAATAATAATAATAATAATAAAGAAGTTCTCGAAGACGGAGAAGAGAAATCTGCCAAATATTTTAATGCACTTGGTGATGGCGAACTACCGACAAATGATAATATTAGAGATAAAAGTTGCCGAACATTCGTTTGAATCATATTATAAAAGAAATATTTTGCAACCTATATGGAAGCGGAAAATTCAATGATCTAAAAGACCATGCTATCCTCGCTCCAAGTAATGCAGAAATCTAAAAGAAGATATAACAAATCTACTAGACTATGGGAAGGTTTACATACCGACAACACGGTACAATTTACTTCCGAAATTTTGAACTCTATCAATATTGCCAATTTGCCAAATCGTAAATCTCAAGAAGAACATCATAATGCTACTAAAAGAACCTAGAGGTTGAAGGGATGTGTAACGGAACTCAGCTGATCACAAATGGAACGGTGCAACCACAGTATCGAGGCCAAGATCATCACCGGAGAGTCTTCCGGAAGATTTGTCTATATTCCACGAATCACCCTACAATCAAGTAAGTCCAATCTCGGAAATATAAATCCAGCACCATCAGTTTCCCATCCGGCGCATTCGCCGTAGACCATAGACTAGAGCCCAGGTCAAACCCTGAAATTCATTGGAGTGATCGTGTACACCGGGATTTTCATGCATAGTATGCTTTACGTTGTCTACTCCAGAGTTAGAAATCGAAATGGCTTTAAAGTGGTTTTACCGCAAAAAATCCTACACACACGCAGAGCGAAGTATTTGGAGAAGTCCAAAAACATTTTTTACTGCTAATCCAATGCCAATATACAGCCGGATCAATATGGAAGTGTTTATATATGTATTAAAATATTTTATTAATTATAACATGTTTACATATTGGATACAAGAAAATTTTTTTGAGGGCAGCGAACGAACTCTTCGTATAAATTATCAAAGTTTTTCGAGCAGAGTCAGTATTCTGTGCACCATTATTTATTTGAACATTGCTTCTATATAAAATGAAATCCTCTTAATGCAATAATAATGTGAGGTTTTTATTTTTACTTTTATTAAAACAAATCTTTTGAATCATTAAACGTAAATAACAAAGCAAAATTCGAAGTAAGACTTACTTCTTGCTAATACCTTGAAAATAAGAAAGATTTTACTTATGAAAATGATTGTTATACAGAAATAACAAGCACAAATCATGCCTCTTGTCCAAAGGAGATTACAAAGAACTTCTTGAAAGAAGAAACAAACTCAGTCAACAATCTGTTGTTGTTCTTCTTTTTAATCTTCGGATTGTTTAAATGAAAAATATTTAAACTGCTTTTTAAAGCCTTTGGTACTTTGTCACTTTGCTGCTACATTTGGTGTCAATATGTTCAGTTCCCAATAATACTGGTTTTAGATCATTGACGATGTAGATCCAGTCATTTCTTTTCTTATAATTAAAAATTCAAATGTGACATGACTGACTTTACCACACCTACCCACAAACGTAACGATGTTTTATTCGCTCTGTACACAGCCCATAAAATGCGTAATTAAAATTAAGAAAAAATCTAAATTATAGAAAAACTCCTTCTTTTGATGACTGGTCAATCCATCACCATAAAGAATCCTACAGATTTATCATCTGTACTTGTATCTTCTACAGTAAGTGCATTCCCTTCATAATGGTAATAATGTTGTTAAGTCTGATTTTTTCGTTTGATTGCAGTGAACCATTATATAGTTAACAACATACTATTAACTAAGGAGAAGTCTCTAAAAATGGTACTATAAATAATTAAAAATAAATTCATTTCTGTCCGTTGAGCCGTGTCCAATAGGAGATGAGCGCCTTGTTGCCACATGGAACACTTTATTTTGGACTGTTTTATGTTTGTAAATTAAATTTTTCAAACGGGTGATTAGTGCAACTAGGCTCGAGGAGTACATTACTTGGATTCAATTTGTTAACTCAAAATCCCGAATCCGCTTAGCCCCGCCATCAAAGGACATCTCTCTTGGTGGCTGGTACAAATCATTTCCCAGCAAAGGTCTTACAGGTAATTACCAATTATCGTTATTAAGTTTTATCCAAACTTAAATCAATACATCTATAAATATTTTTTTGAGTTTTTCTACCTTTTGAAATTACCGTTTGTGCATAAAATAATGGTTTAATGTCCATGTTGATAACTTAAACCAATGAGTATAAGATTGGGTGGCTGCTATTGTCCACATAAACTGGATTTAATGTGTATTGTTTTCTCGATAACATCTTCAGTGGACATATTCAATAACTGATAATTCATAGTAATAAACCTTGTGAAAATATCAGACTTACAGTTTCACTAAGGGTTTGAATGAGTAGAATGAACTATCTGGATAAAAATATTACTCATCTGGGTTTAGTATTAACAATTCTATTTTACTATCTAATTAATAATTAAATTAACGATAATCGTTAAATGCACACATCATTTGCACAATCATTGCATATTGCATATATCATTGCACACATGGTATAACAATCCAGTAGATTATACTAGTTTAATTTTTTTTAATTTAAGGGATGCTTGGACACGTTGACTTGATTTGTACCTCATAACTTTTTTTACAAGCATTAGCTTAACTCCAGTAGTGAGTAGTTTTAGGATCCTCGGCCGCAACGTAGAGGCGGGACATAAAACCTAAACTGCTTCAATATTTAAACATGGACTCCGACTACTTCAATGACTCCCACGCCCATAAAATCCTGCACTTAGATAAATAGTTAACAAAGCAAAGTGTTTCCAAAATAATTAAAATAATTTGGGCTACATAAAGGTAATTGTTGGTTGTAACAGGTTAACAAGTATTACATTTCCATAAATTCGTCCTCTGTTATTCTCCTTACACCATTCCATCAACAAATCATATCGTTTGTTATACAAATCTGAATTTACAGGAAGCAAATTTTATGCTACATTTCTGCCTCACATTTAACGTTCGGTGGTGTAAAAATATGAGACAAAAACTAGTACTTTATTCTATTAAAGGAGTAAAATATGGCTTAACATATTAGGTGGAGGACAAATACTATGAATGAGAGCTTTATAATGAGAGATTTATTCATGGATCGGTTTCTTCTCTTAAGAAGTTCTTGTTATTTATCTGGACAGGGGCATTTTGCTTATTTTATCATGGTTACATATACAAGTCAGAAATCACTTGAAATTCCTTAAATGTTCTTTCCTACATTTATTATTAGGTATCATATACACACTTAAGAAACATTATAAAACAAAGCTTCTTTATTTATACACCTTATTCGTGCGTAATATACTTTGTTTATTTCTCTATGTGGATTCATTTATTTTGAGGTTACGACTTATTAACCTAGATGTATCAAATTACTCATTAAAACAGCAACTGGGCTAACTAATGCGTAATCTTGTTAAACAGAATTTTAAATTTAGGGTTTTTATAAAGATTTGTCCACTTGTGTTTTACTTTACACTTATGTTCCACTTTATAAGAATAATTTAGGATGAATTTCCTCGTAATTCTATGACTTAAATTTCAGTGTCTTAAACAATCGGAAAAAAACATTGCATTAAAATAATATTGTGTCTGAAAACTATATATATATCAATCATAAAATGTAAACATTGACATGTCAGCTTGAATTTGAAGATATGAAATTTGCATTACTCGAGCCGCTCCCATAACCCGCACATATCTCCGTGTACGGGACACCTGGCTCCTGCCAATCGGGCAAAAAGCATTTATTTACGACAAAATGTTACATCTGCGACAAACTGTTACATCTGCAAAAGCCTACGTCAATACCACTAGGGCAATCCAGCGTTGCTTCTGCAAAGCCGATCGTAGAATATGTGTTGAACATTAAACTTAAATAGTAATCTATACATATTTAATACTCGACAATGTTTTTTGTACAATTAACCCCTCCTACAGTTTTCAACAGATTGTGATGATTTTGATGTCATTGGATAGAGCTTGGCTTGAAGTTGTATCGAAAGTAAATTGGTAAATATCCAACAAAATAAAAGGGCCCTATAACCCCTTAAAGTTTTTAATTTTCCTATTTAATTAACATTGGTCAGGAATTTTAAAGTTTAACAGCTAGCTGTAATAAGTAAATACAGTACACTAGCGAAAGAAATTCTGATTCATACCAACAACGTTATGTGGAAATATTGGTTAACAATCTACATTAAAAGATCATAAACAGGAAAATGTTCGAAACTAAATTGCTTGATTTCGAGCAACAGGTACACTAGTATAGTTAAACAATTAATTTAAAACAAAATCCCTATAAATTGTTTTAAATATATACTTACTTTTACATTCAGTAAAAATCTGAACAGCCCTAGATTTATCTAATACTTTTCGAAACACATAATTCCCCATTTATTACAAAACAAAACGCGAGCAGCAAAGGAAACTGTCGCGTTGAGGGATATTTTGAAGCAAATGGCTGTCACTCGTAATGAAGTGCTCGTGGCGGGAGACACGATGTCGAAATGTAAAGAAATTCATCGAACACTTTGAGCTTAAAAAATTATTATGGAATAAAACACATCGGATACTGTTTAGTTAGGGGGATGAAGGTTGATTTTTAAGGAACGATTTTCACGTACAGTGAATTTAGGACTGTTATATCTCGTTCAAAACTAAGGGGAGGCCAAAAGACAGGATTTTAGTTACCACCAAGTAACAAAGTCCATGTCTACCCAACTGAATTCCCCTATTTTTCTTTATAATAAGCTGCTATTTTTATTTCGCCCATAAGTTTAGAGTTGATAACGCTGATGGTTGTGATAATTCTCTTACTTGCCGTTGCAGGTGCTTCTCTTCATGTATCAAAAATATTTGTTTTTGATAAAAGCAAAACAATTGCATACAATGACATGAGAAATTAGATAGTTGTAATAACGTCTCGCGATTCTGATTGGTTGTATTTTTGTCAGCGGGAAAAAGTGGAAAAATTTGGAGAATTAAATTCCACAAACCACGGAACATCAATTTTGAATGAACATTAACAAACGTAACACCTTACAAGGAATAAGAATTTATTTTGTCTTAAAAATCTCTTGGTGAATAGTATAAATATTTCTATTTTGAGACCATCCCACTGGGAACCCATTATTTGTTCAGCACTAGTAATATAAAACCATTCTAAGCCTTTACCAAGTTTTATTACCTTCGTAATTTACTCAGTCGAATTTTCAATACGAGCCATCAAAATAAATAAAAACATTTTATACAAAAAAATAAGAGCTTAAATAAGAAATTCTCTTTAATAAAATGTTCCATCTGTATAAAGTAATTAAAATATCTAATGTTTAACTTCATTTGCAAAAATAAATAAAAATAAATCAACCATGAGTTGTAAAATGTAATCAAGGCTAATTCTTTTCTTTAGTCCTTGAGAGTTATATGTGAAAGTGTTCACTTAACATTTTATCAACATGTATTTTGTTATAGGAATGGTTGTCACACAATTAGCGAAAACACCGCGAATACGAATATTTTCAGCAACTAACACAAAATAAATGGCCGGTCAACGTGGAGTCAATTGATTCTTTCCTGTCATTTACTGTAGTTGTGTTACAATATTTGACACTGAAACTCATAGAGAAAATTTACACATCCCAGCTTACGGTGAGCTAATGTCACTATTTTATAGTAGAATTCCTTTTGGTTACTACATGTCAAACCTCATATCAATTACCGAGTGTATGTATTGTTAACAAAAAAGTGATCATTGAAATGGAGGTTAGCATTTGAAAGGCATATTATTTTATACTTCACTAGTTCAGTTCAAATTGCCTAAACACTAGTCAATATTAACGCTTTGTTAAAAGTACACGAGAGTTCTTTAGAGTACAAATAAAATATACTCATTGCTATTGTGCTTTGGCCTCACGATTACTTTGTTTGCTTGAAATAAATCGAGTGAAAAGATTTTCTGTAAAGAAAAGCTATAAAAAGTCACGGGAAGAGTCTTGAGTATGAATGCCTCCAATAATCGCATTTCCTTCCTCGTCGTTTGTGAATGTTTGTGTAATGAAAGGACCTCCAAAAACCCTTGACTATACTTGAAGTGTTTTCAACTTTTCTTAGTTTCAAAATTGTTAAATTATTATTTTCCCTATCATACCATACTGTCTATTGATTGAGAAAACAAAATTTAAACGTTACACTCTTTGTTAAAACAATAGTAATTTTTCATTCTACAATCCATATCAAGTGGTAAAAAAAAGAAGTTTAATTCAATTTATAATTTTTTTTATTTATATAATTAAAAGTATAATTCATTGGAAGTAAACATATGCAACTCGTTTATTATTAATATTTTTTGTTTAACCATTGGCGGCCATTTTTGTTGAAGAAACGCCGATTTTCGGCGATTTAGAGCTCTGCGAAAAATTAAATATCTCCTCTTCTATTCATCCTAGAACATTCAAATAAAATCCAATCTCTTCAGGAAGATCTGAACTTTAAAGCAATATATTAAAAACGTTTAAAAAGTACATATCCTTCTTTAATTTTCAAAGTTAAAATTTAATGAAAATGGATTGTCAAATGATTGGTTATACAAGAAGGCAAACAATTTTGAATTTGTAATTTTCGGAATTTTTGTGAATTTCGGTTTTTTGGTTGGATTTTCATTCATAGGTAGTTTTGGGTACCTCCATAAGCTGTAAATTTTCATAGTTTTGAATATAAATTTTTTAATAAGAAATTTTCAAAATTTGAAGTTAAAAATCTACGGTGGGCATGCAAATGAAAACTTGAAATTCGGCACAGATGAGGTATTTAGTAAGAAGATTGATTTTTAATATTTCATTTTGTAGACCCAACTATACTTTGAGGAATATGACTGATTAAAAAGTAACCAAAACAAGCAAGGAATCTTCAACATAGAGTCTTATGTAATTTTCTTTTCGATTTTTTTTTATAATTTATAAAATAAATGTACTACCACTGGCTGTTACAGTCCTGGACATAATCTTACCTTCACTATATGATTGTGTAGCATTTAAAATCTGTGAAATTTCATCACAACAATGCTTGTGTAATGTTGTAGTCCACCCGTTCCTGTGGTCAGTTCAAGTGCCATTGGCTTCCTCAGTACATTACTTAATGGGACCCATGCTTCATCTCTCTTGAGTAATTTAAGTAAGATCTTGTCCCAAATGTTAAAAAAAGTTGTAACAGTCATTGTGCTCTATGTTTTTTTAATTTTATTTTTCTGATCCACCATTGTTCGTCGTAAACACAGGATGATATTCTCTTCCTGTAAATGAAAAGCGACCTTTTTTATGTTATCATCTTTTTATATTTCAAAGATTTCGATGTCCCTTAACATAGATATTTTTCGGCTACAGGCATAAATCGATGAAAGGATCGGGTCCAAGGGATTTCAATGTATTCTTCAATTGTATTGTTTGAATCTAACTTGCAATTCTGTTTCACTTTTGCACTTATTCAGTGTCTACATTATTGAATGCCATTTATATCTGTGGAACAGAACTGAAACATATCTTTGGAATTCCAAATTTGGTTGTCAGTTGTGGATTGTAAACACATTTTAATTACTTCTCTTTGTAGTCTCGCTAACACCATCACAGGTATTTTTGCCATGCCCAGTTGCAAAAAAAATTACACTCAGCTGACAGTCCAAAATCTTTTTCACGTAGGCACAGATTCAATACGTTTTTTCTTACATTGGCTGCCGTTTCGACCAGTAAATTAGATTACCTTTTTAATGGCTGGTACATTGTCTTTTATATCCTCAGTAAGATATTTTGGGAGTGTGTGTACTGCAGTGTTGTGTTGCTGACTTATAAAACAGACAACGATTTCTTAGCACTGCTGATCCTTCATCAAAATAATAATAAACAAAAGGATAGATGGTAGCATGTTTACTGACCCAATGGTAACTTTGGATCTCATCTTGAACTAGAAAAGAAACATTTTCGGAGAAATCTGCTCCAACAGCCACCTTTCCTTTTGTTAGAGTACTCTTAAGTCCTTGGATGAGGCTGACTGTATTTTAGAAACATAATTATGCTCTATTAAATGTTCACTTTTCTCACAAGTGTTTCAAAATACTCAACTCTCGGCTTTGATAATGTGATGATTTCTGCCCGGCCACCGATTGCTTGAAAACCATCTCGTCTGGCTTTTCATTTATGTCATGTCCTTCCAAAAATGTATTCAAAAGTGCCTCTTCATTTCCAAATTATTTACGCTAACTCATTGAACATTCGTAATTATTTATATGACATGCCAAAGCTTCCAGTAAGTCTTTGTAGCCAATATTAATCTTAGCTCCATCTATCATTAGTTTGAAGTTTTTGTGGACGAAAAAACACAGATACTTGAGTTCCAGAGGCTCATGCTATAATACACCATTGAGGACACAACTCACAATACTTGGAATGAACAAGTTTTCCATCGGAAATAGTTTCTTTGAATTTAACAGATAACTCATTTAAATTACATAAAAGAATTTGTTTTCGTTTGTGCTCCAATTTTCCATCAATATACGGCCTTGTAATCTTTTTTACCTGGGAAAATCTCGCCATTCTCCTCACAAAAATAGAAATCAGTTTTTTAGCCAGGTCTCTAAATAGTCGCACAAGACGTTCAGAAACATTTCATTCTTTGCTTATTTTATTTCTGTACCACGAAGGTGATAAACTTATTATCTTAACATTTTCTTCCTTGTTGGAAATCTGGCATTTTTATTTTAGCTATTCTATAAGCTGTTCGTACTTATTATAATTAAAAGGATTTTCATTCTTTGTTGGTATTGGTTCAGCTAAAGACGCGTGTTCATCATCTAGATTTGTAGGGGAGACCGGGGCTAGTTGGGTACACTTTTGGCCCAAGAATTTTCTAATTTTTTGTATGCGTGTTAAAAAAATCTAAAAATACCAATTTGTAAAGTGTCTTCTTGTCTACCTTAAGCACTGAAGTTTATTTGCGATTTATTAAAAATAATTCGGGAATAAAACAAACACCTTAGCAATACAAGTGTACCAACTAGCCCCATATGCGGGGCTAGATGGTACACAGACCGGGGCACGTTGGTACACTTATATTAAAGAATTCAGGTTAACAAAAACAAGATAATATTTCAATGTACAAAATTTTGTTTGTAACTTAACATTATATTAATGAAATATTTAAAGTTAAGGCTTCAAAAAGTTTTAAAAAGTTACAAAAGTACATTATATTGTGCTACATTATATCTATTCGGACATTGCAGTTAATACATACAAAAACCAATGAATCGCCTGTAGCACACTTTTGGTGGGCCCACTTTTTGCACTTTACCCACCCTTCCCCCGGTTTAGACGTTTTATAACTTTTAAAACAATAAATACATAGGCAATCCTCTTCCTCATCCTCTGATGATTCTGAGGAGTACTTCTTAGTCTTCTTTTTATGTCCTTTTTTTGACGGTTCATTTGCTTTCTTAGGGCTATTTTTCTTTTTAAACAGGCTTTTCACAAAACCTGAACTTTGATTAGTTTTCATTTGTTTTGTTTTTTCATGTTAGCTTTTATTTTCTTTTCCTAAGCTATTCTTTGCTCTTCGGCTAGTTGGATTTTACTGGGGTGTCTGTTAAGATTGCAGAAGACCGCCTCTTTCGACCTTTGTTACCTTTTCGAGGATCCGCTTTTTCAAAAGGCCGGATCTGTTCTGGCGTTGGGAAAGATGTTGATGGGCCCAGTTCAGACGACACGATATCCACGGGTAAAGAAGGCTGTGGAGAAGAAACTGTCGTATTTTCTTGTCCTGACGTGAGGTTTTCATTGGTTAAGTTAGGGTTCGGTCTGTCAGTTACAAGACTTGGCATAAAATCATCATCGGTAAAGACATCCCGATTCATAGAATAAATTCCTGACACTTTGAAACCTAATTGAATGTTTAATGGAGTCAAAGCCAAAAAGGTGCACTTTTAGCAAGGATTCCCGGAATATCATATATATAGTCTAGTAAAAATGTTGACCAACCAGGAAGTAATTGCAAACTTAATGATTTTGATCGATTCTTATGTAAAATTACCCGAGAAAAACGATGGTGAAAAGTCTACCACTCTCCGAGGCTGCGTTCACCTGCTGTGGCCGATTTTTCAAAATGGCGGCTGTTCTTTTGTAGGTTTTTGTTAAATATCTCTCAAACCAATAAAAATAGCTGAAACGTGTAAATTAGTAAAATGTAGAGGATAAAATTGTGCACATTTTGGTATATAATATGTATTGGTAATTGCATGCAACTCTCGTTAATTAGTTCTTTAAAAATATTTTTCATTTTTCAAATTGTAACAAAATTTTCCAATATAAAATTAGCTATTACGGTACTTGTAATGGTAAATCTAACCCCGACGGCATGATCACTTTTTACTTTAAGGTCCTTAGAACTAGAAAATATGGTTTTTAAAAATTTATATAAATGTATGCATGTAATTATGTATGCATATATATTTATATACATAAAATCTTTTTAAATCTAAGAACTTTCCCCCAAAATATCCGATTTTGATAAAATTTGGTAGAGAGGTGTAAAACAAGGTATATTTGTCGGATTTGGCAAACCAGGACGGTCGGACTGTGGGAACTGGGTTTTATGGGGGTTTTTATGGTAAAAAAAACAGTTTTTCATTTTATTCACCTAAATTTGATTAAAATTTACTATTTTGGTTGATACTATCCAAAAGAGCATAAAAAACTAACAATTTAGTATTTTGAATCATGACCGTAGCTTTACTGGCTGCTGAGAAAATTAAAATAAAGATTTTCATACATTCGCCCATGTTATTCTTATGGGAACTCAACAAAACGTCATATTTTCATTACTATCAACATATTGTGATACAACCTTCAGCCGATTCATAATAATTATTTTTCTGAGGTTCCCAAAGGAGAAAAAATTGTTTTCTATCAATGCAAATATACATACATATATGTATGTATGTATGTAGGCCTATATATAAAATATGTATTTTAAAAGGGTGGAAAAAAGTCTGGAAACGGTCTAATATCTTTAAAAGTATTTAGGCAATAAAACTCAAACTCTGCAAATTGATTATGAGTGACAAAGTCTACTTCCTAAAGTACTTTTTGTACTTAGACCTCCATGGGGGACGGCCCACAAGGAGTCAGAAGAAAATCTTAAATGTAAGCATAGGTCAATATGTACATCAAATAAAAGGTCTCTAAATATAGAGAATAATGCCGCAAACCCGACCTCAAAAGGATGACCGAGTCAAAAATGGCAGGCGATAAAACTTTGCATTAAAATCATATTGCTGAAAACAAAAAATGCAATAAATACCAATATACTCGACCGTTTGAGGTCGGGTTTGGGGCAAATTGCTTAGAATGCAAAGCCCTTTAAAATGATATATCACATGACATAGGCCAATAAAGTTTTTCCCAAGACTTCTTTTAGGGACGTCCCTAGTGGAAGTCGTCAGAGAAACTGATTTGGCCACGTCATATGATACATCATTTTAAAACGCTTTGCATTATAAGCAATTTGCCACAAACCCGACCTCAAAAGGTTCAGTGTAACGGGAGTTATTGCATTTTTTGTTTTCAGCAATATGATTTTAATGCAAAGTTTTATCACCTGCCATTTTTGACTCGGTCGTCCTTTTGAGGTCGGGTTTGCGGCATTATTCTCTATTTTTAGAGACCTTTAATTTGATGTACATATTGACCTATGCTTACATTTAAGATTTTCTTCTGACTCCTTGTGGGCCATCCCCCCATGGAGGTCTAAGGACAAAAAGTACTTTAGTAAGTAGACTTTGTCACTCATAATCAATTTGCAGAGTTTGAGTTTTATTGCCTAAATACTTTGAAAGATATTAGACCGTTTCCAGACTTTTTCCACCCTTATAAAATATATATTTTCTATATACATACATACATATATATATATGTATATTTGCATTGATAGAAAACAATTTTTTCTCCTTTGGGAACCTCAAAAAAATAATTATTATGAATCGGCTGAAGGTTGTATCACAATATGTTGATAGTAATGAAAATATGACGTTTTGTTGAGTTCCCATAAGAATAACATGGGCGAATGTATGAAAATCTTTATTTTTAATTTTCTCAGCAGCCGGTAAAGCTACGGTAATGATTCAAAATACTAAATTGTTAGTTTTTTATGCTCTTTTGGATAGTATCAACCAAAATAGTAAATTTTAATCAAATTTAGGTGAATAAAATGAAAAACTGTTTTTTTTTTACCCATAAAAACCCCCATAAAACCCAGTTCCCACAGTCCGACCGTCCTGGTTTGCCAAATCCGAAAAATATACCTTGTTTTACACCTCTCTACCAAATTTTATCAAAATCGGATATTTTGGGGGAAAGTTCTTAGATTTAAAAAGATTTTATGTATATAAATATATATGCATACATAATTACATGCATACATTTATATAATTTTTAAAAAACCATATTTTCTAGTTCTAAGGACCTTAAAGTAAAAAGTGATCATGCCGTCGGGGTTAGATTTACCATTACAAGTACCGTAATAGCTAATTTTATATTGGAAAATTTTGTTACAATTTGAAAAATGAAAAATATTTTTAAAGAACTAATTAACGAGAGTTGCATGCAATTACCAATACATATTATATACCAAAATGTGCACAATTTTATCCTCTACATTTTACTAATTTACACGTTTCAGCTATTTTTATTGGTTTGAGAGATATTTAACAAAACCTACAAAAGAACAGCCGCCATTTTGAAAAATCGGCCACAGCAGGTGAACGCAGCCTCGGAGAGTGGTAGACTTTTCACCATCGTTTTTCTCGGGTAATTTTACATAAGAATCGATCAAAATCATTAAGCTTGCAATTACTTCCGGGTTTAGCATTTTTTGGAGCTAATTTTACTAGACTAATAGTCATTGGTCTTTTGTTAGAGACTACCCATGACTGGCAGGCTGTGTTGAAATACTTTTTTAGTGGACCGTAGACTGAACGGTCCAGCGGCTGTAGCTTGTGACTACAATTAGGCGGGAATGATAAAAGATTCACCCCATTTCCCTTAAAACTATAATCCAGAACCTCAGCTGATAAGTGGGAGTCATGATTGTCTAACAACAACAGGCACAGCCGATCTTTTGAACAAGGTGCAAAAGAAACAAAGTGTTGTGCAAAATTTAGGAAGTTTTTTTTCAACTATCCATCCAGATGGATTGGCGTCTCCTGCACATCCTAATAGTCCATCCCTAATAAAATGATCACGGAACTTCACTCGAGGGAATACCAAGAAAGGAGGAATTGAATTTCCAGATGCATTTACTGCAAAAGCAGCTGTTACCAGAGTGCCTCTCTCTGCTGATGTCAGGCTTCCAATTTCCCTGAAGCCCCTTCGAGCAATTATTCTATCAGGCTTATGGACTGTTGTGAAACCAGTTTCATCAACATTCCATACATCTTCAGGACCTATTTTCAGACGGTCGTACACAGTTTTTAGGTTGTCATAAAACCTGTTAACGTTTATTTTGTTAAAACTGGTTGCACGTGAGAAACTAGTATCTTGTGGGGATCGTATTGATACAACCACCCTTTTGGCCAGGGGTGGAAGGGGGGGAACTCAGCTTGGCTGTAAGAGGGCTGAAATCGAATAAAACTCGGCGGAACGCACTAACGACAAATTTATTGAACCACCAAAAATGAAAGTACAAAACTCTACGAAACTTCAATATTACAAATTACATTTCCTACTCTAAACAAGACCCCGGGTCGTCTCGCACCGGTCCCAGTAGCCGCGCCGCGGTCGCCCGACTTCCGCGTGATCTTCCTCGACACGCCTCTCGCCGCTGACTGCCTGCGGGCGTCGCTGTCCGTCTCCACCGCTGTAGCTCCAGGCGGTTGGTGGGGAGGGGAGGGTAGCGTCGTCGGTGTCACAAGACGTGGGCGATATGGGGCCCCACGTCACACTCCCCCTGCTTAAAGTCCTGCCAGGGTGTGGAAGGTTCGTCCCTGGTACCCCTCTGCTCCGCTGTCGGAATGGTCCATGGCCGCCACTGCGACAGCCTCCCTCAGGGTGGGCGATGCTGCTGTTCCTCTCTGGACGACGATATAGCCATTGGTCGGACTCCTCATGGCGTCGATGGTGTACACTGGGTCTACAACGGGTCGCTGTCGTCACTGGCTGCTGCTACTGTCTGTGGTCACTGGGTGGTACACGCCGTCGTTTCTGGCTACTGCTACTGTCTGTCATCACTGGGTTCACTGTACGGTCGATGGGGAAGTCGCTCTGCCAACAAGTCTGCATTCCCGCTGGGATAAGAAGACAAATGTTCGTCTCGTTCAATTCAGGGGTGTGTTGATCAGTCTTCAGACACGCACTGCACTAATTCTGCCGGCAACTGTTCTTTATCAGTCTGTTGTCATCGTAGAGCAGTCTCTCATACACCGGTGTCGTCGTTTCGTTCGGGGCGCTCGACTCGCCGGGGCCTTGCCCTAACTAACTACATATCCAGGGGCTGCTCTTACATATGGTCACGCTCGCACTTTTAAATGACACTAAAGATTTTGATTAGATGTTACAGAAACATTCAAAATTGTTACTAAGCACAATACAAATATACATTTTTGACTTTAATAATATTCGTTAACTTATTTGATTTAGTTTGACTTTAATCGTTCTTGTGCGAGCCCTATCGGAGCCTACTCTACCTACTCTAAAGCCTACCTTACATCTGGGTACCCATTTCCGTAGGCACTTAATCTATGTACAGCCAAAATAAAAGGTTACAGTTATTTAACATTTACATACAACAGGGCATACATTTTAAGCATGAGGTAAAAATAAAAATAAAAACATTTTAAGGTTACATTCGTGCATTGAGTACAACATTACAACTAAGCAAACACTTCATCTTATATTAGCTATATTTACAATTTATTATTTCGCAATTAAGTATCATTATACGTTAACAAGCATTAAATATATACCAAAACAATGATTTATTGGTACCAAAATATTACATAACCCTTATTTCTGTAATAGAATTTATCCTACGGTACAAAAGTCACTTTCCAAGACTCAAAATTAAAACTCATTGATTACAACTCTATTTAATTTTACCCATTCAATATGTTCTAAAGTTTTTACAGATATTACTCCAAGTCAAACATATATGCATTCTTTATATTTATTCTCAGATTTTAGTTCATATGTGGCCTCTCATTTCTAGAACTCTAGCAAACTAAGTGCTGGCTAGTTGCTGACACAATCAGTCAGCACGACTAGCAGGAACTTTGCTATCGTGTTGCGCACTTGGGCCCATGCCTACGTGACAAGTTTCGCTGACTGTGCGGCGGCCCACATCCGGCCTGCCTCGAGTTTCTGCCCCGTGACATGTGTGTGACTCCAAGCAACCTGAATTACTCGGCATCTTTACAAGTGTAATATTTGACACAAATACAATCTGATTT
>JAQYXR010001593.1:0-29674 GCA_030545055.2 Neoaliturus tenellus | reverse complement strand
TTTAAAAATTCCACGGGATGACCTTGACCCAATTTTGTGTGATAATAAAAGTGAAAATCAACTTGTGAAATTCATCAGTCTACGACTAGCTTTCGTACCGTACACATCTCGCTCTCTATAACTAAATACAAAACTTCAACATGTCCCTAAAGGTCAAGTGTGCATCTTACGATACCAACACCATTACGAGTTTTGAACAACTTGAAGATTTAACCAACGAAATGCGAGTTTTACTTACCGGTGGTTATCACTTAACTGTTGATGTTAGTGCTACTAATATAAGGATGTTTACTAAAACAAAATACTGCGATGATGAAGTATTTCTTTCTACACAACCTACAACATCTTCATCGCCGACTGGTCAACATAACATCAAGTTTCACAAGTATTACCAATGTTAAATAACTTTTAACAAGTAAAATTAAAGAATCACGTGATCAATGTCAAGTTGATAAAAAGGGAATGATACTTGTATAAATAATCATTCGCTTCCCGACTCTCGCTGCGTGAACACCTAATTTTAAAGATGTTATACAGAATGATGATTGAACTTGATGGAAAGATCTATGGAAAAGATTACAACACTGTTGAACAAATGACCGAAGATTTAAATATATTAACTAAAGAAGGATATCAAGCTAAATTAATTTTAAAATTTCCTGAAGTACATCCACTATCGACTGAAGAACTTATCGCTATGGCTAAAGCGGAGAGAGAGAAAAAGGCTGAAGAAAACAAACAGAAACAGACAAAGTCTGAAGAAGATAAACAGAAATGAACTTCTTAAGTATAAACATTCCTTACATTAGTAAGGTATAATTTTTTAAAACTTCGTTTGGATGACCTTGAAATTACCCCCACCACTTTTTGTAATACATAAAACTGACTATTCAACACTATACACTCTTATTCTTTCACTGGACTCAGCAGCGTCAACATGGAAGAACAAAAGTACAAGTACGAACCTCGTTACTGTTGTGAACAACAATGTACAGATTTAGGACCAATGATGGTGGACGGGTTAGCTTGCACTAAATGTGAATTTTTTGGATCTTGTTACTGCAAGTGCAAAACAAAACAACTACCGCCGCCGGAATTGCGAACTTTCAAATTTTACAAATCAAGATATTTTCATACATGCTGTCCTCAAAGATGTTTCAAATTTCATCCTCTCGATTTAGCTCATTGTCAACGCACCAAGTCTCATCAAGATGATTTTTGTACACATATGATAAAAAGATGTAAATACAGGTCAGATTGGTATTCCGATCCTGTAGAACAATCGAATGTGTAATTTTAGTTTTACACTCTTTTTTAAAACTTCAATTGGATGACCTTGAGATTTCCCCCACCATTGGTTTTTAGACTTCCCCCCACCATTAATTTAAGTTTTGTATCTTATTGAATCCGCCTTTGTATTATTTCACTTCCAACACTCTAACTAACAACATGGGATCGCCTTTCGTCAAGTTTCAACATATAATAACTGACAGAGAAGAATTGGAGGAAATATTTCAAAATTTGCTCTCTGTCATGGATAGATATCCTATGAGATGGATCAGACTTGATGTTCACTATTTACGTCCTCGTGATTCTTCATCATCTAGTGAAGACGAAACAACGACTACTACTTCAGCTAGGATATTTCAATTTTCTTCATCATCGAGTGAAGACGAAACAACGCCTACTACTTCAGCTAAAATATTTGAATTGAAAGACGAAGAAGAGGAACTTGGCTATTTATTTAATAACAAGCTCATGCTCACCGACAAATAAGCCTCCTTCCTATGCACCGATCTTCATTCAATCACCGACTCTCGCACGATGAACAACTCTCCGTTGGCACGAATGAATTCTAGTTTCGAAGTAAATTCTAAAGAAGATTTGCAAGAAATATTTAATACTTTACACGAAATTGTTAGTAAATTCAACACTGTTAAAATGAATCTGGAAATAACTTACGCCTGTCCTATTTGTGATAAGGTTGACAGTTCTGATGAAGATAGTTTGCTTAATCTTACTCCACTTACACCTCTACAATCAGACACGACAACAACAAGTACGGAAGCAAATGGTGAGCAACCTCCTTCCCCCACCACTTCATTGTGATTCAACTTCCCCCCACCACCTCTTTGTAATTCAACTTCCCCCACCACTTCTTCGTTTAACTAACGTTCCTCGCTTTCACTTCTCATTCCGTCTCCAACATTTGAACTATCAACATCACTTGTTTCAAAATTTCAAACACCAAAAAACAACACTAAAGATGGATATGATGGATGAAGTTTCCTTCGTCACAAGGATGGAAGAGGAAAAGATGAAAGAAGAAAAATTGAAATTGGAAATTAAACGTTTGCAATTGGAACGGGAAAACCAACTCGAAATATTACGTTTCTTCAAACTTGTCAAGTATGTCATCTGGGGACTCTGCCTGTACCTTATCCTCGTCGTCGGCGTTTGCTTTTACAACTCCGTATTTCATCACAAAAATTCAACTTGTATTGCACATTGATTGTATTTGTTTTTGCACATTGATTGTATTTGTTTTTACGAATAAAGTTCAAAACTTAAATCTACCTATCCCGCTATCACCGGATAGTTCAACTCTCAGAACTATTTCCTGTGGTAGCGGGATAGGCTTTTTTAAAACTTACTCGGGATGACCTTGACATACTTTCCGTAACCCAATTATCAAGTTGAATTTCAGTTTTGAACTAACTTTTAATTTATGCGGAGTTTTAGTTGAACCCGGTTATTTTATGCGCACATTTTGTTCAACCCCAAATTGTTGAATTTCAGTCTTGAACTAACTTTTAATTTATGCGCAATTCTACTTCAAACGCTCACCCCACCTCCTCACCCCTCATTTAATATACGACCGGAAGCTATGTGCCCCGGCACGTGGCTTCCGGGGCAGCTGACCTGAGCCAGAAGTAACCAAATCTAACTACTATTTATAATACAAAAAAATTAAAATAAAAAACTAACAGTGAATTATTTGTCATTAATTTGTAAACAGTGAAAATAAATAATGAGTAAGCAATACATGGGTTTTCAAAACATGAAAAACAAGCGGTAATATAACAGGAACTGGTAGAACTACTAACAAGCATTGGTTATTCAAGTGGAAATATCAGCCAAATGCTTGCAAGTTAAACAATACTAGGCAAATTTTTATTTTATTTTGTGTGTATCCATGCCAGTAGCGTTTTAATGTTTTTACGGGCAATGGTTCAAACCCCGGTCTTATTACTATCTAACTTCGGCCAGTTGTTAGAAAGCATAATAATTAATAGCCCGATGAAAAATGACACATAGGTCTGGGATCGTACCCTTCAAAATCTACTAAATTTTTTTTTTAGGATCGAACCGATAACCTAGGGCATTCAAAGGCGACCACTATAACCACTAAGCTACCCAGCCAGTTAAAAGTCAAACTGAAAACTTAAGGAAAACTAGGAGGAACTTAATTAAGGGGGAGTATAAACGCACTACTAATTTTAACTAAACTTTATTGCTTATTAAGCAAGTTTAGCTTTCATCGTTGAGTTAATTAATCTCCTATTTTTGCGTAGTAAGCTACATAGAAAAAAAAATATCTTCCAACATGAGTGAGTTTTTTATACCAATGATCATTCCAATGTGTGAAATTAATTTGATGTAAACAGAAGTTATTTATTTGCTGCTGTCTAATGTGACCATCATTTAAACATAAACAAGATATATTTGCCATTCATAGATATTAGGTATGAAGTTAGTTCATAAAAATACAAATACAATTTGTCTTATGGTTTATGTATTGTGGAGGTTTTATCGATATTTTATATAATATTTAGATAGTTAATATATTTTATTACTAAATTTTATCATTTATTATTGTATTGTTTAAATATTCTGTATATAGAAGAATAATTTTGAAGTGAAACTCTAACCTTTCCCCATAATCCATTATTCAAAATGTTGCTCGGAGTCAAGGGACCCAGAACCAAGATTGAATTAGCAACTCAAATATAATTTTAATAATCACAGAAAGTTTGAGAAAAGTACAACATTTTACTAACCCGAAGTTTTTCTTTTTTGTTGCATAAGAATCATGGCGTAAATTGTGCTGAGACTAAATACAAAAAGCACTTGATTACTTCCTACACTGTGGCAATTTAGACTTAATTGTTCAGAAGAGTATTAAAACATACTTCTTCAGTGGGTGTTTTAAAGTAAGTTAAAACTAATATAAACCCAACTCCAAGGGGGAATATAAGAGGTATATTTGTTTGGTACTATCAATTTTGACGTGTTAATAGATATAAAAATATGAAATAACAACTCAATCGTATTTACTACTCATTGTTATTGTTTATAATTATACAACAACTAAACATAATTCCAATTATGTACGATTGAAATGGTAGTTTTCATCACTAGGAGCAAAAGTGGGTCTTTTTGGTGCGCAATCGTGTTTTAAAAACGAGGCGCAGCCGAGTTTTTTTAAAATGATTAAGCATCAAAAAGACACTTTTGCTCCGAGTGATGAACAACGTTTTTCATCATAATGCGAAAATTAGACTTTTGATCGTTAAAAATATTAACTATAAAGTTGTATTTTCGAGGTTATATTTACAAAGTAAGTAATATGCAGTGTTTACATTTCTGTTATTTACAAACAATGCTTTTCATAACGTTTGAATTTCAAAATTCTGCTCCTCAAAATAAATAAATCAATAGTAATATACTTGGCAAACAGCTGAATTTTCAGTACTAGGACCCTAAAAATTCTCCAGCTGATTTTTGTGTCCTAGGACAGAAAAGAATCGGTTTTGGTACTATTGAGAGAAAAAAAACTGGCTGATTTCGTGCAGAATGATAAAAATCCTTCTTTTTGTGCTCCTGACTAGTCCTTGCGACGTTAAGCTTTAAATTTCAAGAAGAACTTTATGAAAGTTCCAAATAAAAAATAAACTACTTCGCAAATATAGTCTAGTTTTAGTAAATAGTTTTAAGTAAGTATTGACGATACAATTCAAAACTAAAAGAAATAGTATTGATAGTGTTTTCCATAGTGTTTTCCGTGTTTTTTCGATAGTGTTTTCCACGCTCGGCTTCGCCTCAGAGAGAACAACGGAACACGGAACAAGAGAACACTATCTCGCCCAGAAATGGGTCACTTTCCGGACTAGGGGTGAAAGATACTTTCATCACGACGCAATTATTAATAAATGTGGAAGTTTTAAAGGAGGATTATTTTCGTAAATTCTTCGCCATTGGACAAAGTAAACAAAGCTGGAATTCCAAATTTAATTTGTTTTAAACCCAGCTGATTGTTGCTGTACGGAAAAGTTTGTTTACCTTGGACGGAAAGTAATGTTTACAAACATTACTTTCCGTACAGGTCAGTAAAATCAGCTGACGGTGACAGTTTGGGAAATGACTACTTTCCAAGGTCTCAGCGGTACGGCCAGTTGTCACTTTCATATACGGAGTGATGAGAAATTTTTACATCCTTTCTAGAATTAGGTAAACTGAAAATCATTAATACTGGTGTACAATGTGAAAATCATATAAAAAAGAATTTCATTATGGTTGCCATTCTCTTGGGAGGGTAACCAGTAATTCAACATAATTCAAGGTCTAGCTCAAAGTGTGTCTCTCACTATTTTCTCAAAATACTTTTGTCTTCACTGATAATGCGATAAATGGAAAATTAATTACTTGTACGTTATACTTCAAAAGGGTCGGTTGTTCGAACTTATTGCACTTCATAATATGCATTTAACAAAGATGCCATTTTTAATTATTTTGTTTAAGTATAGTTACATGAAGATTTACCATAGCGTAATTTTAAATAGCCGGCACATTAAATGGTAGTAAAACAATTGCTAAATTTAAATAAAAAGAGCCAAAAATTTTGCCAATACATCAATTAGGATAAACTAAATGTGTATAAGTACGTGGTGAGTAAAATTAATTTCTGAAATAAATAAATAAAAAGCTGTAAATTTAGAAGTACATTACGAGGCAACTTAATTAGAAGGTATAAAAATTCATTGTGTGCATTTTTTTGCAGTACTAAATATAACTTTCACCCCTACATTGTTAAGTTATTCCAAAATTCATGACATTTTGTCAATATATAATTAGGTGTAAATTGTACAGAATGAATTATTTCTTCTCGAAAATTGAAAAGTATTTCATCCTCCGTCACATTACATTTTCAGATCCTACGCTTGCATATGATTGGATAAGTCCATTCAATATTCCAACTCCTTGTTTTGCGAAGCTAACTTCTCCTTCACCTGCCGCTGTCAACAACCCTCGTGATAAATAAAGTAAGGGTCACCCTACACTTATGTGTGAATTCTTACTTCTTTCCTTACGATCTAAGAGAATATAAATTTAGTGATTTTTTAACTTAACAAAATTGTTCACCTAACCTAATGAGCTTTTTGAAATGTTCTCCGAGGCATGCGTTGTAGTGTGTGAGTCTTTTGGAGTTACCTCCTTTATTGTCTCTAAGCCAATTTTCAAAATTACAAAACCAATGTAACGACTATTCAATAGAATTAAATAAGAAAATATTCTACAGCAGTAAGTTACTGTTCGAAAAGGAAAATAATGGTGATAGAAAAGAAAGTTTACCGAGATATATTGAATACACTTCAGTTGATTCGTACCCAAGATCATGTAATCTAACATTATTAGGCATTTTTTTTCTTCTTCTTCTTCTTATTATTATTATTATTTATTTTTATTGTTAGAAATATTCTTAACAATATAAGGTATATACATATAATACAGAAGTTTGAGAGCAGATATCATAAGAGAATTTTGTGTTAAACAATAACAAACGAGACCGCTTTGAAAAATACATTAAAGATTTAGGGAAGAATTTTGAATATATTTGTGTGTTTGAATTTTTCATGGTGTAACTTTACTTAACGTTATATTGAAAATTAAGTAGTTGATGATATATAAAAAAATCCTAACTGACGTTAGGATCACCCGGTACATTTTGTGTGGTAACAAAATAACTATTCGTAATTATAGTCGTGATATATAATTTTAAAGCTTTTTGAATGGAATTTGAATATAGAGAAAAATGCCACAAACAAATTGAACAAATCTCGAATGCAGCAAATTATTTAGTAATGATACCAATAAATGTTTTCAGTGGTGTTCTACTGATTGTTTACCTTGTAGGCCTATAATCAGGTCATCAATTAGTGGGTAAGGCCAGTATTGCCGACCGCGACGTGCTTGGACTTCTCTACGAGGGATTTCTCGCCCGCAGTTTGAATAATCAATGTGTACGTCTTTGTGTCGCCGACACTCTCTCTTTCATCGTAAATCTTCGATTGTCATGTTTTGTGGTAAAAAGATCAACATCACCTTTTCTCATTCAAGTATGTTGTTTGTTAGATGATTTTAAAAATAAAAAACAGCGTGACGAATTAAATTTTCTAGTTTTACTCAAGTTTGCCAACTGATATAAAATTTTTTAGTGCAAATATTTTTGTTTCAATTTAAAAAGTCTGAACATAACTCAATCCTTAACTTATAATCTTATTTATTTTTAAATTCCGTACATAATTTGTTTTGCATGAGTAGTAATTGTCGGGCTTAACTCATGGTGATCACAAGATGGTGATAAACAAAAGCTTCGTGTATTTCCAAACGCCTAACGAAACTATTTGTAATTTATTTTATAAATGATATTGTGATGAGGAAAAACTAGTCTTAGAGAATCTGACATGGGTTTTGATGTTTTAAAAACAATGAAGGCTCGCAATGCCTTGCATCATAACGATCTGTAAGTATAAAATCTGAAATTTAATCATAACTCGAGATTTAAATCAAATTGAAGGTTTCTTTTAGTAGAATAAGCTTCTAACTTATATAATAATAACTAATATAATAAGAATAACTTTCTAAATAATATTCCACTAACCCGACCTCAAAAGGTCAAGTGAGTCCGAAGTTATTTAATTTTTAAATTTCAGAAGTACGATTTTAATGAGAAATTTGATTATCTGCCATTATAATCCAATCATCCATTTGAGGTTGGATTTGCCGCATTGTACTCTACTAAAAGATGCCTTTAATTTGAAGTACATCTCAAACTATGCTTACCTTTAAGATTTTATACAGACTCCTCATGGGCCGACCCCTATCAGACTGGACACGCGGTGATATCGTTGAAAAGTAGGTATTTAGCTCACAATAAAATTCTCAGACCATTATGCCTCTAGCTAAATTATTTTTAAACATAAAAAGCCGTTTCCAGACTTTTAAGCACCTGCTTTTAATGGAGAGAGATCAGCAATCAACTGACAGTTCTCGCGTGAGAGGCCTGCACCTTTTTGTTTTCTATGCTGGTCAACCACCGGCAACATGACTATACCCATGGTATCGGCCGATCTTTGTATTCGTCCCTTAGCCGGGATTTGATCCCGGCCCGCTGGTGATAACATGGAGCTCTGCCACTGAGCTAAGGCGCTGACAATTATTCAATAAAATACATATGCATTAATTACGAAAGATAAATCATGTAAAAATTAATTAATAGTTTCTTAATATGCATGACACGTGTTGAAATACATCGCTGTATAGAATTTGTCATTATACATTGCGTTAACTACGTCATGGAATCCGTCCTGGGTAAGTCCAACAACTTAACACTCACATGAAATTTCCTTTAAAGGAAACGGAAATTGCATTCCTGCTAAACATCCTCCATGTCCAATCGTCATTCGATGTTGCGTTTGACATTTGTAATTTTTTGTTTTCAGCATTTTAATGTGTCAGAACTAAGGTTTATTCATTTACAACAACTGAGACATTTGATCTGTATCAATAATTGAAAAACATAAAAAGACTGGTAATTTGGTTTGAAGAATAAATTACAAGTCTGTGATAATTCTAGTACTGTATGAAGATAAGAGATACAAAGAACACAGTCTGGAGTTTTGTAACATTAGATTGCCTTAAAGATAAACTTAAACAAACGAGATAGGCTGGCACCCGACCCAATTTACAAGAAGCTTTTTTATGAAGGGGTTGGAAGTCTTAAACCACACAAACAGCGCACAGTTTATTTTTAAACAACTTAAAAATAAACACTCTTTATAATTGAACTAGTCAAAATGTACCTGTACAGTTTTCAAAAATCAAAAATTTAGAGTAAATATTTCAAAACAAGAATTTTGCTACTTTATTTGTAAAAGAGTTTTTAAAAGAACTTTTATTTTATGTATAAAATAAGTAATGTTAAGTAAGAATTAAAGTTAAGTATTTTATGAATAAATAAGAAACTACTCGTACTTATGTGTAGCATCGTGAGAAGTTATGAAATACATTAAGGAATCCTACTTAAACAATTATTTGATTTCTTCATAGTCACATGAAAGGATAATAATCCCTTTCCCTGAAAAGAATAACTGCCGTTCATTCTCATCAACACCATAGTACTCATCAATACCAATAAATTTGAGAAATAAATCTGGAATAAAAAAAATACTGTTCCTCATTGTTTAAATATTTTCAAGACGGATGTGTCATTTATATTTTTACGTTCTACCTGCTGGCAACATAACGATAACTCATGCATTCTACTCTTATCACAAGTAATAGTGAAACGTAGTTCAATTCAATTAGGAAGATCGCAAAAAGAAAGACTACACATTGAATTATTAAGGGATTTCATGCTACAACGTCATTTAACTACCGACGATTGATTGCCCTCAATATCTTCAATGAAGAACGTTGGATACAAACGTTCCTTTCTTTAGAAACAAATGGGTTTTAATAATACGATCCTGACGCAGAATACAATATTAAAATGCTAGAGTGTTCGTCCCCACAGCAAATTTTACGATATTTTAAAAGCAATCGAAATAGCTACTGATTGAAAACTGTTCTGTGATGGCCTTTTGTCTCGTTACGCCAAAAGTAAAGGGATTTTTTAGAAAATATGAGAATAAATATTTTATTTTGTAAGAAATACGAATTTTACCGCCCTCTATAAAAGTGACACTTTTATCTTCACTCATTTCCGTCACTGTCGCTTCTTTGACCGAATCAATAGGCTTCACTTTTGGCCTTTTGTGATACAACTCAATTTCAATAGTTTTATAAAATAACAGGATATTAAAAACCTAAAAATAACTGATAGTGACGGCGATTGTTCCAGTGAAAAACTTATCTGAGATTGAACTCTCTCTTTTGAACAATTCAATCTTTGTTTTCTTCAATAGATACGTGGATTTTTTGGCCTTGTAGAGAAAACTTTTAAATGATTCGGCAATGAAATTGAAAGTCAGAAGATATCCTTAAAATATTTAGTATTTTTCTATATATCGATACCTAAACATATGAAGGCAAATATATTATAAAGTTAAATACTGTCTTATTATTTAAATTTTGTATTCGCTATTATATATCAGATAATCATTCAAGGTAATTTAATGTATATAAATAATGGATGTTCTTAAGGTATTTAACCCTAAGCTTTGAAAGTGCAAAATTTATATTTTCATTATGTTGATTATACTCACTTAGTAAAAAAATAAGTGAAATATATTTTCTTGAATATTATATAAATATATATAAGTGATCCCATTAGGTTTGTAAAATACTCTTAAGTTTACAATGAAAAGTAATACGGTGAATGATGAGATGATGACGGCTTCAAAGAGGTTTTAAGGTTCAACCGCTTTTATCATAATAAATGCAATTTTTGTAGACATTTTTTAAAAATATATCTTATTTTACGACGAATAACATTTCATTAGATATAACATTGATTTATTTATTACACATACATTTTTTCCAGTTCCGATGGTGCCGGTAAAAATACTACTTTTATTCACTCATTTTATGTCGAACGTGACCTCGAGCAGGACCTTATTGTAACGGTAATCATAGGACTCGCGTTTTCTTCAATATTACCTTGTCACTGAGGGTAAGGTAAACCTCAGAGTTTGGCTGAAGGGCACTTTTACATTAGTTCGATGGCGGAAGTATTTGAGTACGGTTCCTTATTGTAACTTTGTGAAATGAAATACATTTTTAGGACGCAAACGATAATAATAAAAATATCACAATTATTCATTGTAACACTATTTAAGTACTTAAAGAATTTAATTTGTAAATTTTGTATTACGCCCACTAATACTTAGTCCATAAATGTATAAAATACTTATACTAATAACCACTTTCCCAAAAATACATTTTTTTAATTGATCTATTTACATACTACCAATAGATTTGAAAAGTGTTTTTTATTTTTTATCAGTTTGATAATAATTAAGAATTTTTATCATAACCTAATGTCATTTTGTGTGATTTGCTAAATACACAAGTTAATGAAAATATCTTTCTGAAAGTATGTTTGAAATATTACGTACGGTTTAAATGAAGCTTCCAGTTGCGAAAATCTTTTAATTTCTACTGAACCTATTGGGGTCAGTTTGTTTATGGTCTCGTGGATACTTACTTTATTCCAAATTAAAATGAATATAGGTTATATACATAATATTGTTGCAACAAAACTTGATATTATATATTTTTTATTAGACTTGATTTTTTAGGAAATGCGCAGACGGTGATTTATTGTTTAGTTTTAGTTCTTGTTCTAGGTCAAAACATTTAGGAATATTATTAGATAATTACTTTTGAATATTATATGTTTATTGTAAGCGCATAAACGTAAAACAGACTTCATCTAATGAAGCACTTTTTAGGGTGGAATATAAACAGTTTTTTATGTAGCATGATATTTTTAATTAGTTATTTTAGTAACTAATATAAATACAATTAATAATTTTAATACTATTAATTTCACCACTTCTAGTTTGATATTTTACACAAAAATTAACTGCATACAGATTATTATTACTATTATTGTAAAGAGAATACAAAAAATGAGCATTGTATAAGAATTCATTTGGCGTCTAGAAATGTTTTTCCTTGTTATCTAAGTTCAGGCCACACATCAGCGTGACAAATCATTGAATACATTCAATGCGCAGAAACGCTTCCACCTTTGATGTCACTAAAGGTTTTCATGATCGATCAAAGGGCCATTCATTCTATATTTTACAATCTATAGACAACCAAAGGACGTGAACTAATTCGTCAATTGATTGTAAGTTTATAAAACAATACTTTGTCCCGTCATATCATTCATTATTTGTTTTAGATTATTTTTCTAATTAAAAACAACTTAATACTTAGTTTTCTGTATAAAAGTTATAAAAAATATGCACATTCGTAATTAACATTGAATAATTTGTCAGTTTTTATTCTGAAACTTACATTGTGAGAAGGATAAAATTTGTATACCTGTTAAAAACTATCGAACTCAAACAAAATAAATCACTAATATCTGTAATATTAACTATTGACATGTTTGTTACCACTTATCACTAGGGTAAATGTTTTATTCTAAATCTTGCATTGTGAGACTTATAAAGTTTGATTACCTGTTAAAAACATTTGACACCGTGTATTGTAAACTTTCATGTAAATTACCTAATATAAAACAGTTTAAGCTTGAATGTGAACCTTTCCTTTTGTGTTGCACTATGTTTATTTTTTCTGTACCTGAGACAAGTCACATAATACTGATACAAAAGCTGCACTTTTCCACTTGCATAACAAACTCGTAATCCCCTCTCTCAAATGAGAGGATTAATCTCAGTTTTAATTTTTCCACGTATTTTGTTTTAAAATTAACAAGGCACAACTCATTACACTAGAATCGATATACGCTCGTCGGCAAAAAAGTTTGTAAAACTTGTGGTAATGCAAATTCATTACAACCAAGCTTTGTTAAAAAAATTATATACTATAAGTATTTATTATTTTCTTAATAATCTTATTACAAATTTTTGTATTAAAAAGTTATGTTTTATAAATTGAACAAACGTTGCTAAAGTTTAAAAATATTTTAACGATTAGCGCTTAAACTAATACGAGGATTAAACTAAATTTAACTGTTTATTACTTACGTATTCATGTGTTTCATAATATTCACATATGATTTACCGTTAGCTAGAAATACTGATGGCATATTTTTTACTGGAAATTACTAGTTTATTAGGCTTTTTGAGTTTGAAGCAAAGATGATGAGACGGATTCAGCAAGGCTCAAATATTTAATGAAGCGTCAGTCAGTCTCCAACGAGCTTTAAGTTCACGTCAGTAAATATTATCATTTATTGAAGATATTATTAATACTTATAGGCTCAATAGAAAACCACTTCCATGGCAGAACGACTTATTGCAATAATTTATATTATGTAATAACTCTAAACCTGTATTATCAATCATATTTTGTTACTCTTTTATATTTAAATAACGAGCTTGAAAAAAAACATTATAATACATGTGCCAAGATTGTTGACAGCACTTGACATAATGGACCACCAGAAGTCAAATAAATATCACACATAACCTACAGTTTATAAATCTCTTTTGAAAGATCTAAAATAAGTAACATTTAGTTATATTTAATTTATAACTTAATACATATTAAAAATAATGCTTATATTTGTAAAATTTGTTGTTTAGAGAATTGTTTAACAAAAATAGTTCCAAGCTATCATGTTGAATCGTTCACATCGCTTCCCTTTAACCTATACGACGCAGTTGGGTTGACCTACTCAGTTTTTACGAGTCTCATTTGGGAAGGGTGGGGCCGATGTATTAAATTACCTGTCCCTCAATCAGCTTTTGTTTTAGCTTCACTACATAAATCATTATTTTCCATTGGAAATACGATTTGTATTCGTGAATTCATTTATGTATGTATATGGAATTGCTATTGTTATAAGAGTTTTGCCATTTACTCTAGTGATAAGAGACTAACAATCATGGCAATAGTTAATATTAGAGATTTATTTTGATAAAAACTCGATCGTTTTTAACAGGTATACAAATTTTAACCGTCTCACAATACAAATTTCAGAATAAAACTGATAAATTATTCAAGGTTAATTACGAATGTGCTTATTTTTTATAACTTTTATACAGAAAACTAAGTATTAAGTTGTTTTTAATTAGAAAACTAATCTAAAACAAATAATGAATGGTATGACGGGACAAAGTATTGTTTTGACGATTTTATTCACGTCCTTTGGTTGTCTATGGATTGTAAAATATAGAACGAATGGTCCTTTGATCGACCATGAAAACCATTATTGACATCAAAGGTGGAAGCGTTTCTGCACATTATACATTGAATTGAATGTATTCATTACACATTAGCATTGAATGTATTCAATGATCTGTCCCGCTCATGTTAAATGTGTGCCCTGAACTTAGATAACAAGGAAAAACATTCCTAGAAGTCAAATGAATTTCTTTATAATGCTCAGTTTTCAGTATTATTCTCAAAATAATAATAATATCTATAATTAATGTGTTTTTTTTATCTACTGAGGATAAAACTAAAAGTGGTCGAAATAAATAGCACGAGTCGAATACTCCCGATACTCGACGGATATAGTTATATTCGAGGCAAGTGGAGGGCTCTGCAAATGTTGCGAATCTTGTATAAAATTTACTTTACAAACAGCTATATTCTTTCAAATAATTAGCTGGCTTACATAATTAGCCTAAGTATCTTTTGGCAATAAGCCTAGTACTAGAAAATTAAACAATCAAAACTTATATACTTTTTTATCCACTAACTACAAAACCGTATAATTTAAATGGTATGGAATTGTATTATATTTTGTGCATTTGAAGGATAATTCATTATACAAGTAATGGTATACATTTTTTAGGTACTGGCCATAATAAACCAAATCCTCCATGAGCATTTGTTCTTCTACTGCTTTTCGACAAAATACCTCTTGTGTTTACAATTAGATGATTGGAAGGCTAAAAATAAATTCATTGGGAGGTTTGACATTTTTTATTTAAGGAAGTAAGATTAAGTAACAGTATATAAAACCTGCTATTATAGAGAAGTTTTGCTTATGTTAGGTCAATAATTGAAAGCAGGATATAGTGAATGGAACTATGGGTTTTCAAACATTTATTTTCAAAGGTTTTACTCAGATTTTTAAAACCTAACTTTTAGGAATAATAAATTTAAGTTTGAGACTCATTTAAACTGTAATAGTGATGGTTTAGAGTAAATTATAAATAACCCATAAAAAGGACGTAAAGGAGAATGTTTAAAAGCCAAATAGCGTAATTACTAAGACTCATTTCAGCACAAGTACAATACAATAATCGCTTCTACAGAAAGTTTAGAACAAAAGAAAGTTTCCTTGAAACTGCTGTTAGTCTATTGTATGCTGATTACGAAAATTCCGAAGGTGTAGATACGCTACTCTTGTGTGGTGGTAGGAATCGCGTTGGTATATGCTTCTACATTTCTTTTCTTGTAAATCGTAAAATGCAATATAAAAATCATAAAGTTAAGAAGTTAATATTTAAACCGTTGTACTTCAATGCGAAATCAAAGACCAGTTCCAAGAGAACGAGTGCATTCATGGAGGACTTAACTAATAATTTATGCGAAAAAATGCATGAGTTTTTTTATCAAGATTCAATCAGGTTAGTATTAGATTGCGGATACTTTGTTAAAATTATACGTACACATTGTTCTAGAAAATTATACTCCTTGATACGAACTTCAACAACATTTCTAAACAACCAAAATGGATAGGGGTTAATAATACAGTTTCTAAATAATTAACAATTTAAACGAATAATAATAGAAATTTTACAATACTTAATAGATACTAAAAAACAAAATATCAAATCAACTATGTCTTTTTTATAATTTAAAATTATTTTCTCCGTAGCACTTCAATTTGAAAAAAAAACAAAAAAACAAAAAACAATCAATATCCTTTAATAGCTAATATTATAGATATATTAAAATATTAAACTAAATACCTGTCTTCCTATGAGGGTTTCATAAAATTGACTTCCTCCTTATATTTGTCTTTTAATAAAATTCCTTGAAACGTTGAAGTAATTTTCTCTGTATGTCCCCGCCCTCCAGTTTTAACATTGTAATTTCCGCTAAGCACACATTCTGCCTTGCCGTGTCATATCCTCTGCCTTCAATTTGGCTGATAAACTTCAATTTGTCACATTTATAAATATGCTATTTAAAGCTTTTTATTTAGAATTTACACTTTGAGCAAGGTTTTTTTTAAACCTAGGTATTGACTTAAAAACCTATACGTGTAAGATAGGCGTGTAGATTGACCTTATTTAACGTTTTTAACTTGTTGCATAAACAAGATTACTGTACCTAGAGTTCTGAACTGAGGAAGAATCGTCGGAAGGTAAGTTATTATGTTTAATTTGAGCTAAATTAGATAATTTTTAGTTGGGACGTTAAGAAATATTGGTGTTGATAAATTCATACAGAGGGATATTATTTATTTATGCTAAGTGAGATTAGGATATTATTGTTCTTTTTTTTTGCAAAACTAATATTTTTGATGTTTTGTCCTAGTAAAAAAGTGCCAATATATTATTAATGACAAAAATATAGGAACCTTCCAATATCGATAAAATTGTTTTAGCATGAAAGTATACTTATATACAGTAATCATAAACAATATTTCATCAAATAAAAGATTTCATAATTGTTATTGGTCACTATGATTTTTATGGAGTTATAAAATTTGATATATCCATAACACTTCGATTTAAACACGTTACAAGTAAATAAAAAGATTGTTTTGTTTACACTACACGAACACATATTTTATGCATTACCACGTAATTTATAAATAAATGGAGTTAATAGAGGAGTTAATTTAAAAAATAAAGTCTGGTTTAATTAAATAAATCTTTTTTTTCTTTTTTTATGTTTTTATTTTATTACACATGTCATAGGAGCGTTAAAAAAGACAGAAAATTAATTTGTTGAATAATACGCATGATTAAAATAGGCTTATTGTTTTAAATCTAATTAAAACTTTTACTATAAACATAAGATATTTGTATATTTTAAGTTAAACATGCAACACAAACCCGAGACACATGTGTGTAGCATCACCTTTTTGCGAGTTCCAGTTTTATTTCCGCTTTCCGGCTTCCACCCAGAAGCGGAAGGCCGTAAAAAATTAACGAAAATAACATCACAAAACTGCTCAAGTTTGCTTGTCATTTTATACAAACTAAAACTATATTTTTTAGTTTACCCTTTTTATGAACAACTGATTTCAAATAGGCTATGTTTCAAATTTGGGCTTTCAATTACTTATTTCACTTTATTTACATAAAAAAATATAGGTAAAATGTATTGTTCGTAGAAGATAGGTAATAAAAAGCTATTTTACCGACGAGAGTTACATGAAAATATGACATGAATAAATTTGGCTTTAAAATATTGCCTTGATTAAATGTTTTAACATCAAATAAGCAATACTTAATAAAATATACAGCATTTCATCATCCTTTACTTATCATTTGTTAAGACTACAAGACAATAGGTTAAACTTTTAAAAGGGTCTTCTGCAATGGAGTATTGTGCCTGACGTTGGCTAAGACGTTATAATGTCAATAACCTCTGAGGATAGTTTTATTAATTTTTCATAAAGTTATCTCTTTTAATAATATTTATTCATTATAACTAAAGACTTCCGAAAAAAGGGTTAAATCACATAAAACACATTCGTATAGTTATTCACAAATTTTAAATCAACCCAGTTCTAAAATATATACGGTACGTGCCATTTAACTTTCATACATTTTAATCACAATGTAAATATTTTTGTAGTACTTTCAACAGTGAAGTAATCCCTCTTTAACAGTTGGTATGATGACGTATTAGCTTACACCACTATTGCATATAAAAATAACATATAAAACACTTAAAAATAACTCCTTTTTTCTCAAAAATACATCGTCACTTTTTATTGTGGATGCAGATATCTAAATAAGGATTGATATGTAGCATAAATGATAGAAATTTGTTGTATCAAGAGTCAAGGACAAACTATATCCTGATCATAAAGTTAAAGATCTAAAAAAAGACTGATATGCTTGTGTTGAGCACAATAACAGAAATATTGTACAAGAAATAACTTTGAATTGCATTTTACTAAGTGTTAAGGACGATCAATATCTTTTATCCAAGAAATACAAATAAGAAAACTCTACTGAATGGTCTGTATTTAGATAGGGCGGGGTGTAAGATATATGATTTCAATGAACGTCTGTCCTTATTTGATGCCTTCAACTGATTTGGTTTTATCAGTAAGGCGTTTCCCTAAAAAAACAAATCTAGTGCATTACACCTCGTCATGTCTAATATTTTTCAACATACAGATGATGATTTTAAAAGTTATTGTCATACCTTTAATTTTTTGTTAATTTGTGATTTTACAATAAAAACTAATTTAGCTACTAGGCAGTAGATGAAAAATAAACAAGTTTACTTTAGTTTTATTTGTTTTAAAATTAGTTGCAGTATTAGTAGCTCACCTGTATATCATCAGGGGGACTTTTCAATAAGTCTATCCCTTACTTTTTTAACACTATATTACTTTGAGGAATACGACTGTATTAATTTTAAAAGTTATTTTGCATAAGAGCTGCTAATATTATTATTATTATTATTGAAATCATTTAACTCAGTACTCTGAATGTGCTGACTGTATTCATATATATTTTGCCTTTAGCACTTTAATTTAGAACGTATTATGCCTTTAATGTACAATGAGGGCGGTAATTGGGGAGTTACAAGAAGAAAACCTCAAATTTAAGAATGGATTGGCATGAAAATATGTGCGAAAATAATATTTTCATAAATTTAAATGTGCATTAACTTATGCGCATTAAACTTATGTGCATTAACTTAAACGACATATTTCACCATTTGTGATCGAGTTTTCAAAGTATCTTCTGTATCCAAACCCCTAAAATATTGTATGGAATAAAAATATGTTCTTATTCTTATAACACAGACCAATAACGTTTTTGCCAAGACCAATTGAAGTGACTCCTAGAGAAATTCACGGGGTAAATTAACTTTATTTGTCTTGTCATATCGTGAGTAATTTTGTATATTTTTGAATGTAGAGCAATACACAATACTTAGCAAACCGTAATAAGTTATTGTAATTTGAATTTCGGTCATATGATTTTACTGTCTGCCATTTGCGGTCGGACAGTTCTGTATGATCGAGTATCCATTTTAAGTCGGGTTTGTGATATTGTTCTCTGTCAAATGAGGCCTTTAATTGTATGTGCATTTGCATTTATTCCCTATGCTTACGTTTAAGATTTTGTGTCATTCGTCAAGGGCGGTCCTCCATTGTCATAAAGTCATTCCATCCAACGTCATAATGTGCCCCAAAATGAAATAGTTAAGTCCAAAATATACATGTTTACAGTTTTATCCCTCTTCAGTATCTAAAGATCATATGGAGATACTCATTAAAAACTCACAATGTATAAGTGGAAAGAAGATTAGAGGAAATAAAGATAAATTATACTATTTATCTATCAGTTTGTGTATAACATACTTTTCATAAATCAACCATTTAAAAATCAAATAAAGAACTTCAATGAAACGCTTGATTCCCAAGGAACACTGAATCCCAATCCCAACCAACAAGCTTTCAGAAATATTGAATGTCAATGTTTTATTCAGGAACCCTGAACAGAATGAATTTCAGATTCCTAATATAAAAAGGTATACCTGTCTGCCAACTGTAGAAACTAATGTTTTGATAATATTTTATTTCATTGTAAACTGTGTTACACTAGATCGTAAATATTAATTAGTCGAAACATAATTTTTTTATCACAATTCTTTATCGTGGATTATAGTAACCATTGTATTGGTAACAAAAGACTTCAATTCTTAAAGACGAAACTTCCCTCCAATTCAGCTCAAATATTTGATAAGGACGTCAATCATCTTGTTGCAATGATTCGAAAGCGCATTATTGTTTCAAAGGACTCCTTTGCTACATGAGCATTAATCTTGAAAGTGATAAGTTGCATCATATACTGTTTATGTATACTGTTTATAATGTATAAAATAAGTTTATTCCTCATATATATAACTAAAAATACGTTTTTACAATTTAAATTTAAACCCAACCCAATAACAAAATAAGTAAAAGTGGTTCCTAAAATTGTGCAAGATAAAATTAAAACACAAAAAAAACATTGTAAAATAAAGAAAATATATTTATTTATCTTTTATTTACAAAAATACCACTCAATTATAATTACTAAAATGACCTCTAAAGAAGTTTTGGTGTAATGGATTTATTTTGTTAGTGTTCAGTTTATCTTCATTATCCGATACATAACATAAAAATTATTGCAGCGTTTATTGTTGTGTCTCTGTTTGATTTTTTTTACTCATTAAATATACCGTTACAACATTTACATTATAAAAATGCCGAGTGAATGAATCAAGCTATTCGGACAGAACAATCCATCTCATCAATGCAATTCATCTCCGTTAATCCTGGAGTTCGATTAAATATTCATTAGGTATTAATAAGAAAAAACTACGAATGGGCAGTATTTCACATTATATAAAAGTATATCCTGAATTTAGTATCACAAAAAAACAATTTTATATCATCATAATTGATTTAGATTTTAATTAGTCTGCGTTTAAATGTCCTACATTTGGTGTACCCAAAACTAAAATAAATAACATATTATGCTTAAGTAACATTAACTGATTTCTCAAAGGGGCCGAAAATATCAATAATATATTTACTTTGAGAAGATAATGATTATCATATTAAACTGATTTTAGGTTGGAATTAGTATTATTCTTTGATTTCCTAATAAGAATGTACTAAGTTATCGTAAACAAAATAAATATAAAACAAATATAAATATAGTCTTTTGGGTAAGATATGATGAAATATTTAAAGTACTTAGAACAATGCATTTTAGAACAGCAATAATTTTGCCAATAAAATAATAGTATTTACCTAGTAGTTTAATAATAGTCAATGATTTCAACCCTTATTCCCTAACGTCATAATGTGATACTTAAAACAAATGACATGTAAAACCAAAAAACTCTTTTCTTACAAAGATCCAGTTAGTAATTTAATAATTTTGTTTTGTTTACTTTAAAATTATGTTTTTTTACTTCGTCATACAATACCATGAAGGAGGTAAAGATTAAGGTGAACTCATTCATAATGTGAGAAATATCATATCCCTCGCTGGTGTGCGTTTTAAAATCTTTACATCATTTTTCAAACTTCAAACATTTATTTTTCATTTTACTCATAAAGACACCTATGAGATTGTATATACCTTGGTATTGCAAAAGCTGCAAATAACGTTTTACAAGAAAGCATTGTAATATATATTACACAAAATAATAAAGTATGAACTACCAATTTTTAATCATACAAATTAAGAGCAAAGAATATTTATTCTATTGCTGTTTCTTTACCCTAGGCTTATTAGCTAAATTTAGAATTAAACCATTTTGCTTCTAAGCTTTGTAGTAATGCAATAAACAATTTGAATATTTAAAAATTATTTTTTATTAACTTTGTGTTTTGAATATTTGTTACTCATTTAAATAATACATTAAGAACTCGGTTTAAATAATGATATTATAAAACACATTATTAAACAAATATTAAAGTCTCTACACTAATTGCTTTTATTGAATCGCCATAGCAAGGATTTGAGTAAAACATTATCCTTGGTCCCTTAAACATTAAAGTACTAAGGGAATATCGGTAATAAAAAAATTATAGAGTATTACCAGGTTAACCGAGCCTTGCTCGTTGGTTTTAATTCACTTTTGTTATAGTGTCATTGTAATCAAGCTATTAAATTTCAATCTACAACCACTTCACTTCACAGTTAACAGCTGTTTCAAAAAGACTGTTTAACATTAATGTTAATATATTTTTTTATACCTTTCGTTGTTATTTCGTTGCAAAAATTGCAACCCATAAGACCAATGTTAAAACTACTATTTTTGAGCTTAAATTTAGACCAATTTCTTTTTCTCCTTGGCTTGAAGCTGTTTCGAAACTTATTTTTGGGCCAAAACACTCTTAAATTCAAAGTTTAAGCAAAATCTACCCGCTATATTTCGAGAACGTGGAGCATACATCCATTCAGACAGTGCTCGTATCATAGTATAGGATTATGGAATTTCGGTGAATGAGCGCAGCGAACGAGCTGACCTGAAGGGCAACAGGTTCTGCAGGTTGGCATTGCAAAGCATGCTGGGTTTTCTAGTACTTAATACAACGGAAATATGATATATATAAATTTACCATGTTGTCAAACATATATGTATATAGAATGGGAAATATATGATATGATAGTATGAATGACTATTTCAATACCTATATTGTCCAAATATGATCAGTACAGCTGTAAGTGCAAGGCTTATTGAAGGACAGAGTCAACATGTTGACAGTACTGGAGGACCCGTGAGGTGCGCGGCCAGTGCGTCATGAATCTCTCTCTCTCTCTCTCTCTCTCTCTCTCTCTCTCTCTCTCTCTCTCTCTCTCACTCTCACCTCTCTCTTGTGGTGAGGAGGTCTTTTGTCTGAGTCAACACTACCGGAGGCGTACGTAGGCTCTCATTGTTTCATTGCCACCTAATAATTTAATTAACAAGACTGCCTTGTAGGGTGTTCAAAAGAATATACAGTTTCTTTCGATTGAGTGTCGACGTTTTTTTTTTCAACTTCGAGTGTTCACTTTCGTACTTTGTTATACAAAGTACTAGTTAAAATATCATTATTAATTGAACAGAATTTGTCAGATCAGGAATTTGTAAACACGTTCATCGGAGAAGCTGACGTTAAATCCTCCTTAACAAAAATTGTTTAAGTGTCGCACTACATAAGAGTCTATAACTTTGACTAGCATAAGTCGATAAACTCAACCTCAACTCAAGCTCAACCTCAAAGCTGAACAAAGCTTTTGTACGATAGCTCATGATTATATCAGACACCATTTAATTATTTCTTTAGAAATATAATGTAACCTTCCAGAATTGATAACGCACTTTATGAAACTACAATTATAGACTCGAATAAACAAAAAAATTATATGGTCAGAAAAAAAGTACATACAATAAATAGATATTTGTTTATTTTATAACTTTGTTTTGGTTCTGAGTACGATTAGTTTACAAACTACATAGCTTTATACAAGTACATATTTTTATTTTACTTTTAAACGAATATATGTATTATTAGTTTGATGGTTATTGGTATTTATATCACTATTTTGAGACAGGAACCTCACATAGTGGGTATTTTAACCTGAATATGAATGAGAGATGAGTGAAGAATGATTAATAACGTCTCTTAACAATAATATCTTAAAACAACATCTTAAAACTAGGATGGTAAGCAATACCTAAAAGTTGCAAAAGTTATCAACATTCAATTTTTCAATCCTTATTGAAATCAAATTCCAAATATTATTTTGAAATTGCTCTTCTCATAATCACAACAATGTTTAACAGCTTAAACTCGGTGTCTTAAAGTACGTGACATTTCAGTAGTGTACAAAGTTGATTGTATGTAGATTAGGTGATCGGTGAAGTAGGCGTAAACTGATTGAGCCAGCTAATCATTAAATTAGATTTCCAATCATTGAACTGTAGGCAAAGACTAATTGGTTTATTCAATTTCTTTTCATATTAATTATGGATTGATGATTTATGTTTTGATTATAATTGAACTTCATTTAATCTTAAACATTTTAAAACTATTTTCTTCAAATCTGAAACTTATAAAAAAATTACATTATGTTTTGGGATTGATATACGGCCTTCGCCACGAATTAAACGGTACATGTTTCGTTTTGGCGCTCCAAAACTAACGATATTTGCGTCTTGAAGGCTCTTATGTAAAACTCAGATCTCTTATATCCAATAAACACAAGCATAATATTAAGGCCCTCAATGCTGTCATTACAACACGAATTAGTACTATTATTTGGTATAAAGGGTAAAATGAAGTTAATGTTAAACATTTTAAGGAAATTTTTATAAAAAATGTTTATTTAAAAGAATTCTATTAAAAATTTAAATCCAATAGAGGCATTTTTCATTTGCTGAGAAAAGTAAGAGTTTACGATAAAAGTACGGAATATCCACAAGCATTCAAAAATATTTCTATTGGCCCCAATTTCCCGAATAGAAAATTTTTAAATACAGTTTTATCAAATTTTGTGTCTATTTTAAAGCCCATAAAATATGTTACACTAACTTCACTTCAGCCTGTATATTACATCCTTATAGAAAGAATATGCATCCTTCAAAAAAGTAGTTGTGTAACAGCTGCCAAAATGAGTAATCAAGGTAAAACGTAATCTTTTTTGCAGAATGAAAGCAGAGTAGTTTTTATTTTTACTTTGAGAGTGTCCACTTTATTGTCACAGAGCGCAGCGTTGAGAGTTTCATTAGCCAAGACATTATGGCTGAAGGGCAGTCAAGGTAATCAAGCTCTTTGAGACGAAATAGACTCATTCTGCTTCAAGTACATCCCTTCACATTGAATCCATGGTACGAGTGATTTTTCGTTTTACTGTAATATATAAAAATAATAAAGTTCAAAATATTATTTTCAGGATTACATTATAAAAATATTGTTTATAATAATAATCATGCATGTGATTGAGAAATATAAGCAACTCATCTTATTACTAATCAATATTTTTTTATTACTTGATAAAACTATTTGATTTAAAGCTTAAGTGATGAGATGAAATTGCATTTCTCAAGCATTCACGTACAATGTACCAGGATACTATTCCACGTACACAAAAGCCCCCTTGATACTCGTGCATACATTCAGTGTGTGTGGAGTGGCAAAGAAATATATTGCAAATGACATTTGGCAAATGATTCTTTCTTCCCATGGGAGCTGTAAAAATGACTCACGCGACCTTTCATTGTTGCATTATGATGGTGTTTAGAAAACGTTAACCCTTCCTTGGCTTGAAATGCACAATTTATGAGTAAAATATTACCAAAAGTAAGAAGCAAATAATAAAGACGGCAGAAGTATAGAAGTGATACCTAAAACTGAGTTGACCGCACTACTAAAAAAGAGAAGAGAATGTACATTGTTGCAAATTTCATATCTGGTTTACTTGTATTTTCTTATTTTATAAATAAATACTTTTAAGCTGTTTCAACTATGATAAACACAAAATCATTTGCATCTTACAAAAAAAGGAAAAAATCTTTCCTACACTTGGAACACGCAATTACAAGAAAGAAAATTAGATACACATAATTTTCATGGTCAACCAACGCGACACACGTACAAGTTGAACCATTTTGGCAGTTTTAAGTACCATTATGTTTCTGTAACTTGTATGAACTGGCTGTTCATACTAGTGCTTGACTAGCAAGTATACACAAAACAAAACGCAACAAGGTTAAGGTTTCAACTTGGAGGTTCTACTGTAAACAGAACTTAGAAGCTATATAGACTTTAACCAGGTTAGTTTACTGTGGGTTCTATACAATTAAAGTTGGGTCAGTTCCTTTTTATTGCTGTACAAAAATTACTTAAAACACTGGTTCTAGTTACAAGTTCATGTTCCGAATAATTTCTTTAATTATTTAATCTACATTTTATTCTTGAATTTTTATATCAGAGGTATTTCGTTACAGTACCCTTTACATGTACAAACAATGTTTCATAAATAGGTACTAATCAAATCAGAGAGGGGGCATTGACCTTTAGAAAGTTTGTAACTGAGTTTACCATATTAACCGTAAGACTAGTGGGTCCCACAGAAAGATAATATCAAAAAGTTCTTATCATTAGTGTTTCCTAAAAACAAATCTATAATACTGTATTCTATGCACTTGTTTAACCTAACGTTTGTAGGCCTAATATAAACTAAACATTGAGGAAAGCGAATAATATTAAATACGCGAAACCTGTTTGCAATCCAATTACGTATTTTGCACTAGTGATTGAACAAATTAATTAATATTACCGGTAAACTAGTCGATCCCATAATAGTTCGTTTCTTTTTTTTACTATGTTTCATATTTTTGTGTGCAGTTTTACGGATCTAGTTTAAATATTTTAGGTAAAGTTAAATGGTTTGAAAAATAATGCAATAGTTTTAGCATAAGTTGCATATTAAAATGCAATATGATAAGAAGTCAGGGAACCTCTAGTCATTTTTTACTCTATTTAATTTTACAAATGAAGGCTAATTCGGGTAGAAAATTAATACCGAATTTTTTAACATTTTTACCATACTGTATGTTCATATTTACAATTCTGTAATTCCAGGACCATTCTGGTTAATTTTAAAGTTATACTTTTCCAAAAAGGAGATTAGATAGATTGACAACTCTATAGGTTTGAGGACGGTTTTAGGTTTAGTTTTTCCAAGCCTTGGAGGTATGTGAAATGATTTTTACAATATTCTAATTTCAATTTAACTAACAGAAATTTTTTCCTGTAATTTGTTAGTTAATTTATTAAAATTTGAAGTACAAAAACATAATAATAATAATAATTATTTATTCTCAAAAATAAATACAAGAAAACAGAGAAATGCAATGAGACACAATTAATAGGCTAAAAACCTTTGCGCGGGAACCGAGTTCAGTCCCTCACTGAATGCACCAATCACTTTTCTTGTAAGACGAGTATATATAAAAAAAACAACACAAAGACGCTGGTATATAAAAATATAAAACACGAGTATATGAAAAAAATATTTTAAGCTAATTATACTATAAAACATTAGTAGTTTTCATCACTAGGACGGAAAGTGGGTTTTTTTCTGGAAATAGCGATTAAGCACAAAAAAAACACTTTCCGTCCGAGTGATGAACAAATTTTTTCATCATACTGCAAAAATATAAACTGAATAACTCATTTTTAAGTAAATTAATTAAAATGTCATCTCCTTACGTTTATTAGTTGACTTCCATCTTAATTGAAATATTCCTTATAAACAGCTGATATTATACGTTGAATTAGAGAAATGTCAAAATCTTGTTTTAAATTGTAGTGTGCAAGTCGTTTTTTGTTTACATTGGCCTTATTTGTTTTGGATTAGTATGATTTTTGTTTAAAAAAATATAACTTTTGAGGATATCGCACAGAAAAAAATAACAGATGTTATTTCGGTGCACTTTTAAGAGTCTATGGAAAACGCAAACTTTGTGGATTAAATACAGGGCAGAAAACGGCTTATATAACGTGCAGTATGATGAAAATGTTTGTTTATATCGAGGTTATAAAAAACGTACTTTTTACACATTTTGACATTTAACTTATTTATTACATCAGGAAAGATTAAATAATATGGATATTTTTCATCATAAATTTGTAATATCTTCAAGCCGCTATCGAATAATTAATTATCTACCTGTGATGATAATGAGGCGGGGAGAAGCTAATGAATGCAGCAAGGGACGATAATGCGAATTGTGTGGCGATATTGGCAAAGTTCCCTCTAATAACTCAAACTCACTGCTCCGCAGACTCGCGTCACAACGATCAACCCATAACAAAACGATCTCAGGTCATACAATTTTAAAAGATAAATCGAGAAAGTGAGGCCATTTATTATCTACAGTTCTTATTTATTTCTCTGCTACCAGATTAATTTGAAAAGAGTGCGAAATAGCATGGACCGTCTTAAACATATTTTCAGTAGGTAGAAATTCAAAATTTGAAAATCTTAAAATATCGATTTTGATTTTTTTTTGGAGTTGTATGGGATTTTCACTTGTATGACCAAAATGAAAAAAGATGACTGAACGTGCCTTCGGAGGCGTTACTGTTTACTATTGTTTGTCTACTTCAAACAATTTTTTTTTACTACTTATCAGAAGTACCGAAGGATGTTAAAACAACTAAAGTTTTAAGAGAATAAAAAGTAAGACGAAGGATTAAAAATACTCTCACATGAAAATAAGAATTTATTTTCCATGTTATATGTAAAGATATTTCTATAAAACACTCAGTACTAAATATAATTATAAATAGATTAGTTCCTAAATACAATTAGTTTAATACCTAATTTTTATTTTTTATCAATTTATTCCTACAAAAAATTTATTTGTGAATAATCTAGTTTTAAAGTACTCTGCCACAATCATCAACACTGCATTTGCAATAAGAAAAAAATGATAACTATTAATATGTTTATTCACAGAATCTCATTTTAAATTTTCTCGTGCATTTGAAAATCTTTACATTTATGTTTTAATTTATTGTTAAAATGAAAGATGGTATTCCTTTTAAATATAAAAAAATGTGGCCAAGGTTGCAATGCATCTAAACATTACTTGAGGTCAAAAGACAGCTGTCCAAGTCCCAGCTAGGCCATTCTGAGGTGAGACGAACGGTTTGCAACTCGTGGAGGTAAATGGTGGAACGATTCCCCAAAAGTCCTTACTCTAAAATAATCATGAAATCCTTAAATAATTTACTTTAGTACCATGAATGTCTTCATATATTAAACTGCCCTTTAAAATATGTGCAATTCAATAAAAAACTTTTTATCTTAATTTATTGTGGGATAAAAAATATATGTTATTTCTTTTTTGTCGTAAAATAAATAGACGCGTTTGGTTGAGTTCAGCGGTGACACAATCTTGCGAAATGTCAGGTTCGCCCCAAACAAGACAACATTGTTACTGCCTATCTCTGCTATCGATCTTCGACATCTCAGTGCTATATAAATTGCACGTATATCCTTAACAATTTGTAAAAAAGATTTTTAGTTTTAATTTTTTGAAGTGAATTATCTGAATTGATTCTGAACTGTTAGTAATTTTTATTTTACTGTTACCGATATTATAATTTTTTTTATTGATAATAACAACTAAGGTTAATACAAGAAAAAAATATGCAGTTCAAAAGCGATCTGGGGGCAGACATTCACCAGATTTTCTAAAGAAAACGCCAAAGTTTCTCAGGATTTCATATAATTATTAATTTGCGGTTCCCATGATAGTTGAGCGAACATATGATGACGTCACCAAACGAGAAGTTGCCAAAGGAGCAATCCCAACATTGTCCAACCGGAACCGCAACAACTTAAAAATGTAAAAAACATCAATTTGGTTTGTCTTTACTAAAAGAAAGATTTATTATAACCAGTTGTAATAGCTGAAGGATGCGTTTCTATACCTCTCATCTTAAGGACAGCAATGAGCAATAAGGCTCTCTTTACTAAGACGGAACCCCTCTATTATAAATTCAATTAGATATCTTATTTTTGTATATTGAAATGGCTAAAATACCAGTACTTACCTGCAGAACGCTATAATAAGCAATAATATACTCACCGATTGATTCCATCAATGGTAAAATACTATTTTTTATCATTTGAGCAAAATACCAAAATAGCTATTTCAAACTCTTATAAAATATAAACAAATCAAATAGTTACAAAACAAAATAAAAATGCAGTATAGTGCTTATAATCCCTTGATTTAAGTTGAAACCACGTAAACCGATTATAAGACTGTTTGTAGCCAATTAAATTATCTCACTACCACTTCTGTGTACGAATGCAGGCGGACGGTGGAACGGCTATTCACAGTCAACCCAATTAACATGCCTGTGAGTCCGTGGCTGCAGGAGTGTGTTTGCGGAAGACCGCTGGCCACTACCGACTTTGTTATCTCAACAAAACATTTTCTAGGTCCTTGAACACATTCTCAGCTTTTT
>JAQYXR010001592.1:0-29707 GCA_030545055.2 Neoaliturus tenellus | reverse complement strand
ATTCCGTCATGGGCGCCGACTTTCAAAAATTATTGGGGGGGCTCGATGAAATTAGGAGAAATTTGATGATTCTCCCATTAAAATTTTCTTAATAATTAATAATATATAATTTTAAGTTCATATCAACTTATTAAAACTTATTTTATAACAGTGTTTTATGCATTGAAAACAATGAACCCTTGTTTGTTAATAATAACCCTAGTAGGGCCTACGTCATTCCATCCAAAATCAAATACTTTTTATTTGTAACTCTGTCCACCGAATGTAGTTTTAGTGTACATAGTCAATGGTTTTGCCTTCTAGGGTAACCTCAAAAATTATGCTTTGGGTTGTAAGTTTTAAGCGTAGACAATAAATTAAGTAATTAGATGAATAAAACTGAAATTGGTGTCTGGAAGACTTGTCCAATAAAAACAGTTTTTTTTAAAGATATTGACTCAAAGTGTTATGCTTAGGAAAAAGCCAGACAACCTACAACCATTGACTATGTATGCTAGTGTGCATAGTCAATGCTACAACTATCACATGTCAAACTGAAAGGTTTTTGGTACAATTTATTTATTTCAATATATACTACAAAACAGGCTAACGCCCAGTTACATTAGAAAAACGAAAACTACTTTTCTTATACTTTTCTTTTCTTATCATTTTCAAAACAATTAAAACCTCAACATGATAAATAAAATACAAAATCTGTCCCCAGTTGACTTTTTTTAAAGATCCGCCGAAAAATTACTTCTAAACTTCTTAAGCCAAAGATAACCTTTCAGAAATTTTTGAGAATTTTGGAAATCTGTTTAATTTGATTATTTTCTTGATTTGGTAGGCCTATAGTATGCTATGTATGAAGTTTTCCTTACAGTATTAAAATAAAAAGTCTAATATTTAACAAAATTTTTCTATAAATAACTCTAGCTCATTTATTAAGTTAACGCAGTTACATTATTTCTGACATATTTAAAGGTGCTGAACATATAAATAAAATAATGAAGAAAAAAGAAAATATTGACATAAAACATGAACGATGGAAATATTGATTTTGTACATAAAGTTGTTTGATTTTGTACAGTATTTATAGACAATGAGAGAACTTAAAGTAGGCTTATATCTTGTAGTCTTCATTTTGCATGCTCTTAAAATTTTATATAATGTTGTTTAGTTAAAAACAATTAATTAACTGTATTAGTTTGACTTTCTTAACCTTCTTGACTCAACGGCCACGTTCGCTAGCAATAATCGGTGGTAATCAGGATCGGAATTCGGTCCAGTAGTTGGTGCATCTCCATCTGGATAGGTGAGCTAAATCCTATAAGAGAAACGGTGGTATTTTTGCGACCACCGTGGTAGTCGTGAAGGAGTAAATCGCGTGTAAAAATCGCCTTTAAAAAGGTATCGGTTATCGATGAGTAAACCCTGATTACACCAATTAGTGAGTGTGAACGCTACCTATTTTTACATGAGGACAAAATCAGGTGTCCGAATACGATTGTCGAATCGTAGGCAGTAGGCTTATTCTTATAGATTCCTTGCATTGAACTAAAAATCCCTGGCCAAGCGATTTACAACTCTAAAAAAAGAGTACTTTAACGTTATGGCATTATATTACGTTATGTCATTTACTATTTGTCACATTTTGTTGCATTGATAAGCAAGCCCGAAGTGAAGCCCCGAAAACAGCAGGATAAAATTTCAAATTTCTGCCAACCAATGATAATTTGGACCAGGCCCGGACTGGCTCATTGAAAAGGGCGGTGGACAACCGTCGCCGAGGGCGCCCATACAGTATAGGCGTAATCCAGGGTGTCTTTAAAGTCTGACACCAAACTTCATAATATGGCTAATTGGGTAAAAATAAGCAAAATAGTTCATGTGAAGGTATGTCCTAATTATGCACATTTACACAGATATCCGCCGCTTTGTTTTTTCCACTTAATAATTTTTATTTCAGTGATGGATTGATCTAGGAACTTCATATTTGGCATGGACCTTTATAATACTAATATCCATTTCCACAATAAAAATTATTTTTTCCAATGCATATTTTTAAAAAGTTTAAAAAAGCAGCTATTTTAAATTTTTAAACTAAAAATACCTTAAAACCGGTAAATTGTATCAAAATTTTACGAGACACAAAGAAGTTGACAAATTTAATTATCCAACCAATGATACCAAGTTTGTAAGGATTTGGCAATAAATAAAGGAGTTATTGTGATTTTTCAATCAAAATAACATCAACTTGCATCAATTATCATGCAAAATCAACGTTTCTCTGATGAAAAATTACAATAACTCCTTTATACTTACAAACTTAGTATCATTGGTTAGACAGTTAAATTTTTCAACTTCTTTGCGTCTTGTAAAATTTTGATACATTTTACCGGTTTTAAGATATTTGTGTTTAAAAATTTAAAATGGCCAATTTGAAAATATGCATTGGAAAAAATTATTTTTAGTTTGGAAATGGCCATTAGTATTATAAAGGTCTATGCCAAATATTAAGTTCCTACCAGTCGTCTCCGAGAAAAAAATTATTAAATGGAAAAAACGAAATGGCGGATATTTGTGTAAATATGCATATTAGGACATACCTTTATATTAAATTTTTTTCTTATTTTGACAAAATTATCCATATAATGAAGTTTGGTGACGGACTTAAGACACCCTGTATAAACCTTATTTTTGCCACTCATTTTTTGTGAGTTTCGTGGCAATTTAATTTGGTGGGATCCTTTTTAAAATTAAAGTTAAGGAAAGACTATCTTTGAAGTACAATGTACCAAGAAAAGCTTAGTGGCTTAAGTAGCGTACGGGACAACTATATGATATATATTGATAGATGTTACAGAGATAACCAAATTATTTGCTTCCCAAAACTGCGTGCTAAGAAGTTCTTGAAGACAAAACAAAATCTTTTCAGGAATAATAATAATAATAATTAAATTAAAATCAACAAAACTATTAAATTTTTATTTTTATTATTATTTTAAGCTTGGGATATTTTATATTGTAGGCTATGTTATTTATAAGAAAAACACTTTAAATTGCCGATTACCATGATAGAATTACATAAGTTGCATTTGTTTTTCCTCCTTAAAACTCGTGTTTTCGTTATGCTTAGAATTAAAGTTTTGTGCATTAAATTTTTATCTCTTTATTTTTGGTCTTAAACTTTTTTTAGGTGGTAACTATGACGTACAATTTTGTATTTTTTAGTTTGAACAACTACTTTAAAGGCTATTAAGGTCAGCAGTACTGAAAACCACATATTTTGGTACAATTCTCAAAAAAAACCAATTTGTCTATAAATTAGAAATTTCGCGGTAGTGTATGAAATTAATTTATCTTTAAAACCTAACATAAATTTAACTACAAACAAAATTAAAATCTATACTTATTTAATACGCTAAGGGGTTTTTTGTCTTGAGAACTCCTCCTACAATTTTCAACCGATTTTCAAGTTTTTGGTGTCGTTGGATAGGGCTTGGTCTGTAGTTGTTTCCGCCAAAAATTGATGAGAATCGGACTGAAAATAAAGGCCCTATCCACCATTGAAATCTCAAAAATTCCCATTTAAATAACATTGGGACTGAATAAAGCATTTGAAACATCTGTTAATAATCAGCTGTAAATACATTGTAGTTATTGGCGATTGAAGATATTCACATTATTGGATTGGTCGGATTTCATTGATTTAGAGCTAAAGTAACATTTGTACTGTATTTAAATAAATTGCCCGATTTCGAGCAACACGTATACTAGTTAAATTAATTCACTGGAAAATTATTTTTTATCTCCTTAGATTTGTATAGAATTGATTCTAAAATGCAAATAACTTCTGAAAAAATTACAAATTATCCCCGGAGAATCAAACAACGAATATTGTAAAACGCCTGCACGACAAGGCTTGGCCACCCCGCGTTTTAACCAATATAAAGCATGACAAATGCAACACCAGAGGCGCGTACTGGCGTTCGGGGAACTACCTGCTCCCATCGTCAGAGTAAGCTCGCTGCTGCACAATCTTTTAAAATTCCTTGGTGTTCAAAATAATCTTGATAACCATAAATAAAATGACCATAAATAAAATACCATAAATAAAATGACCATAAATAAAATACAAATCAGATACATTACGTTTTGTAACCTTTATTTTTGTTAACATGTCCAAGAGAGGGTAAAATTACAAAACAAACTAAATAGGCTGAATTTCCAAACAAAACAAAATCTAAGGCTAGACTGTAGGAGTAGTGGCAAAGTGGGGCTGCTGGCTCAGGTCAATGACCCCTGAGGAATGCTGACGTCACCAAGGTCACTGATGTCATGAATGACGTCATCGGTGACGTCATCGATGACGTCATTTCTATGAAGTCATAGGTATGACGTAATAGAAATGACGTCATGACGACGTCATCACCGCTGACGTCACCATAATGACGTCATTGACGTAATTAAGGTCAAGGTCACGCGGAAAGACAAAAAATTTTTCTTTGCACTTTTGTGGTTCCTAGTATTCGGCTGTGGAGTGAAAATCCACGAGAAACCACAAAAGTGCAAAGAAAAATTTATTTTTCCAGCGACCAGACCGAAAAACCTACCAAATGTGACGTAAGGCATTCCTCAGAGGCCATTGACCTGAACCCTAGCAACCCCACTCTTAAAACTAAAAAAAAATAAATAATTTTTATTTCCACTTACCCACTGGAGAAACCCGAAGCCCAACTGGAAACAAAATTGCGAACAGCCGACGGTGGTGGTGTCATCACCGCGCGGGAGCCGGACGCCGACTGACCGGACAGCACCGCGCCGTCCAGGTACCAGACCGCGTGGTGGGGGTTAAGTGGTCAGATGCGAAAAAATAAAAAAATTATTTTTTTCCAACAACTCATCCGAGTTTGTTCTTTTGCTGGACCTCCGTTACTTGGAGTGGAAATATTTGTCAAGAAAATAAATTTTTTTATTAATTTCTAAGTGACCTTGACACTTAGTCTGGAATTGGAGTCACCAGCGTTATTTTACTGGCAAAAGTTAGCTCGTCTAAAAGTTTTTGAAACATTTTATCATCCATAGTGATCTTGGTGTCCCTTGAGTAAAATTTTGGATTATTCCTAAGGCAGCGTTTCATTTTTGTCAAAGTGGAAGTCTTGGACACCTTAACAGAATTATTTTGCTTGGCCAGCAAAAATTTTACTCTTAATAATTTTTCTCGCAAAGTTTCAGCCATAGATGTGTCTCACAGTAAGGTTTGGATAAAACTGAAACACTTAGTCCAGTGTTGTACCTTAGCTGGAAGTAGTGGGGGAACAGGGCTATAGTGGGGGAATGAGTAGTGGAGGGGGTAATGTGGACTGTTGTTGTCAAGTGTAGAAACAGTTTGCCGGGAACTGTCCAAGGAGTAACACGTACTGTGCAGAAAAATTAACCGAGAGACTTGTGTAAAATTTTAACTCCAAGAAATATTTAATGTAAGACTAAAAGAGGTAGAGCCAAATGAAAAATAATTTTGTAGGAGATGGGCATGGATGAGTTTTGTAGTAAAGTTCAAAATCCACTTGTGTGGAATAAAATTAAATTGTGAGCGAAAAATATTTAGCCACACCTGCAAAATACAAGTGTAGGAAAATATTAAGACACCTGTATAGCTAAATAAAAATTAATATTGTATCAAACAGTCTTCCAGCATTTCAGTTTCTAAGTCTTAACAAGTAAGGAATAAAATATTAAATAAGGAGTGGAAAACAATTTGTTAAAGTAAATGTAATTGTAGCATAGTAACAAAAATTAATTTCGTGCAAAACAGGCTAGGTTCTGTTTTGCAAAGTTTATTAAGAAGGAAAAATAAAAAAATTACTCACAGAAAAGTCCCGCGGCGGCGAGGTGTGGTGTGTTTGTTGGCTTGCAATAAACTGACTTACCTTCTGTGGAGCTACATTTGGCCAGTTGGCCAAGAAACGAGTCTGTTATATAAGCATTATATAACCGTCTCTGCCGGCTGTGCTGAATCCGGCAAGCTAAAATATTATTATATAGTACACCTGACTTGGACTGAAAATATTCTAAGTCCCAAGACCCCTCCCCCCCCCCTCGGCTCCGGACGAGAAGTGAGCCCCCCCCCGGGGGAGGAGGAGGAGGAGGTGTCATAGCCCGAGGCGTTGCCATACCTTGAGGCGCTATTGGCACTTAACCGGTGACATGTGTTGTATAATGAGATCCGGTTAGTAATGTATTCAGGTGTGGCTCTTGGAGATTGTCCAATGCCGCAAACAAGTACGTGTCGAGGTCTGCCTGTTTACGTAACCAGGTCCGGTTCCCCCACTCCTGACCGGCTCAGCTTCGTTTCTCTGAGGCTTAGCTTCCTCGCAGTTGCTTTCAAACACTTCAGCTGAGTGGTTGAAGCTCTGCCCTACAGGATTCGCAATGTAATGTTGGCGCCGCATTATATTGGGAATTCTTTTCTAGTCTAAGGCATGGCATGTGTAGTGTTAGGAAATAATTTTATTTTGTGCTTGCTGCTTGGTGCTCGGTGTTGGTTGTGATTTAGTAAAAGTGTTGTGCAGTGAAAAATATTTGTGTGTGCTAATATTTCCACAGGTTGGTGTTAGTCTAAGTTTTGTGTTTAGAAAAATATTGCTTTGTATTAATCTTCCACAGGTTGTCCCTAAAATTAGTTTTTATAAATTTTTGGCTTCCTTAGCCTATGTAAATAGTTATACTGTTAGGTTTGAGGCTTAGAAGCCTCCGTAAAATTAAATTCTTTTTGAGGCTTAGCATGCCTCAAGAATTATTTTTTACCAACAATAGTATGACACTTAACGAGCCTGGGGGTTGGCCCCTGGGGATCCACCGTTAGGCCTTGTGCCAGCGGCGCTGCTGGACCTCATCACTCGTCACTGGCAACATACGGGTGGTTGGCATCCTTCAGCACGAAGTGTCGGCCCTGACACTGACCGGTACATTAGGCTTTATGTCAGTGCATTGCATTAGGCTTTATGTCAGTGTACTGGTTAAGATGGGGCCCAGGTCATGATTAGCATGACCTTATGATTCCCGTTAGGGGAACCAAAATTATTTAGCATGTTTCCCTTGTGGAAACTCAAAATTAGGTAAAAATTTTTTACTTTTTGTAACATGAATCCCCCTATGTTTAAGTTTTGTGTTGTAAAATATTTCTTTGTACTAATCTTCCACAGGTTGTCCCTAAGAAAAAATATTTTCTAAATTCGTATATTGGAGGATTAGCCTCTGTAAATTGGCAGTTAAAGTGTTAGGTTTGAGGCTTAGAAGCCTCCGTAAAATAATTCCTTTTGGAGGCTTAGCATGCCTCAATAATTATTTTTTAACAACAGTAGTATGGTGCTTAACGAGCCTGGAGGTAGGCCCCTGGGGATCCACCCTTAGGTTTTCGGACCAAGGGCGCTGCTGGACCTCATCACTCGTCACTGGAAACATACGGGTGGTTGGCATCCTTCAGCACGAAGCACCGGGTCCTGACACTGTCCGGTACGTTAGGCTTTATGTCAGTTTATCGGTTAAGATGGGGCCCAGGTATAGCCCAGGTATAGGTGGGGGCCAGGATTAGCATGACCTTATGATTCCCGTTAGGGGAACCAAAATTATTGTAGCATGTTTCCCTTATGGAAACTCAAAATTAAGTAAAATTATTTTTTATTTTTCACTTCCCCCTAAGTTGTGAGATTCCCCCGAGGCCTTTGACCGCCGGCGGTCTTAGGCCTCGGGGGAATTTCTTTATAATTCTTGGATGACCTTGACCTATATTTGTGTGTGAATAAAAAATAAAATATTTTTTGTTCCACATGTAGTCACAGTCAGCCAACACTTGGCGGATTTTTGCCAAAGTCCTGAGAGCTCGCAGGACTTAGAGCGATATGCGTTAAAGTGTTGGTTGTCTGGGCAGTGGTAAAATACTTTATTTGATATTCACACATAAGTAAGGGTAGCAGCCATCCAAGAGTTAAAGTCCTAGGGGTAGGTGACCCCCCCCCCCACTCCCCCCGACTCCAGACGGGAAGTGAGCCCCCCCCCGAAATTTTTTTTTTAGATTTTAACCTTGACCAAAAATTTTTTGCTCCGGTCGAAAACTGCGCCCCCCCCCCGAAATTTTTTTTTTTTGATTTTGACCTTGACCAAAAATTTTTTGCTCCGGACGAAAACTGCGCCCCCCCCCGTAATTTTTTTTTTTATTTTGACCTTGACCAAAAATTTTTTGCTCCGGACGAAAACTGCGCCCCCCCCCCCCCCGAAATTTTTTTTTTTTGATTTTGACCTTGACCAAAAATTTTTTGCTCCGGACGAAAACTGCGCCCCCCCCCCCCCCCCCCCCGAGGGGGAGGTGGAGGCCTCAGGTACTTTTCCATTGGCACGTTTGGCCACTTGGTTACATAAGTAGATCCGGGTATTACGTAACAGACTTGTTTGCCCCCACCACATAGTGTGCTGGAATATTTCAATGGGTCGCGAGCTGCTTCATTCTGCTTTCAGACTTGCAGCCTGCTAGCCGACTCTACACCGCTCTCGTGACCATGGGTGTTCGCATTAAGAATTATCCAACTGCCTCGCCTGCTGTGACCTCCGCTCCAATGCCGACCACTTCGCCTGCTGTGACCTCCGCTCCAATGCCTACCGCCTCGTCGCTTTCAATGCCGATTCTTGATGTTTCGCAGATTCCACTGCCGCCAGCCACGACTGCTTCGCCTCAAAAAATTATTGTGGACCTGAGACCCGGCGCTTCCTCTACCATCACTGCCAGCACTATGCTTCGCACAATTTTGACCACGGTGACAGCTATGTGTACTGTGACAACACCAACAGTCACAACCGTGGCAAGTGGAAGTAGTGTGGATCCCGGCCTGGTAACCATCAATTTGGACTCGGACGAGGAAATCTTCGAGAAGCCGAAGGAACGGAGGTCACCTTCCAAGCCATCTACTCCTATCAAAAATTATTTTTCCACCTTTGATCCTATCTCTCCCGTCCATAGCCCTTCCAAACCCGAACTAAATTTAACTTCTTTCCCTTCCACTTCCAATGACCTTCAAGTGGAGCAACCCACAAACAATAAAGTAAGTAAAATTAATTCTGGTCTGAAAAAAAACAGTAAAGAAGGCAGCGGCACCGAAACGCCAATGTAATTATGTTTGGATAACTGGAGCGAAAGTAAATCAAAAATGCACCAGGTGGGCTGTGAGCGGCGAGGAGTTGTGCCGCTATCACTTCGACCGCAAAACAGCATCCAATCGGAGCACTCTTGATTCATGTTCGCTTAACATTGCCCCTAAGAAAACCACACAGATTCCCAAGGTACGTTATCAAAGACTCTATGCTGGTGAAAAATATTTCTTTCGAGCACACGTTTGTGTGAAACCTCACCTGTTTTTGATGAGGCATAAAGACCAGAACGTACATGTAAGGGTTGCTAAAAAATTCATTGTTCCTAGATTTATGACCAACAGAGGGTACTTGATACGTGTTAAAGTTTTAAACAAGCTGAGGACTGTGTGGCGTTTGCAGGAGTAATGCAATCAGTAAGACTGTTTGTTTAATTTTCTAAATTTTGTTTCCCAAACATTTCCTTTTTCCAAATTAAAGTTTATTAAATTTTGTTTTTCCAAATTATTTCTTCACCCTCTTGAAATAAGGGAGGGGGGTATTATATAAATGAGCTATTTAAAAAAAAAAATAGTTCATTTATATAATATCTTAACCTGGGGATAATGTTTTTTTTTCTTAAAAAAAAACATTATTCAGACACGTCCCAAACCAGTGTCCTGGATGGTGAAGAAAAGTTATAGCAAAAAACTTTTTTGTATTAAACTGATGTTTAGCTTCAAGGTAAACCAGTCAATGATCATGTGACAACAGGGTTCCCCCACCATTACTGAACTCCTATACCCACTCACTGAGCTCATTCTGCCTTGAACGTTTCAATTTGTCAGACGTAATGTGCAGTATCAATCCGTTTGTTGGAGACCTGGAATTGCAGCGTTTACCATCGGGGCATGTATATGCTCCGATGCTGGTGGAATATAAAAATTATTGTTCACCTGAACAACAGGTGTCCCCAGAACCTGGACCTTCCAATGATGGTGAAGAAACTAGTATTTTGAGGAGTGAGTTGGTCAAGGGTGAATTGGACAGAAATTTAAAAAGTAAATATATGAAACGGTTGGCGGATCAAAAGCGTAACTACAAGGAGCGAGCGGCAATGTTCCGTTTGCAGTTGTTAGTGCCTAAAATCAGCAAACGTTCCAGCAAGCTCGACACCCTGACAGCCGCTTCTGATTACATCTGCTTGTTGGAATCAAAAATTAAATTTCTTGAAAGACAACTGCAAAATAAAAATAATAATTCTGAATATCTAGTGATTGGAAGTCCTGAGCAGGTTGATGATAGTAATGAACAAATTTTAGGAATGTAAGTAATAAAATTTTTCATTTTGTGTGAATTGGACTTGAACACGGACTAGCTGTTTGGTATGTGGAAAAAACAGAACGGGGGATAGAGCACTCTGTGATACTGGAATATTATATCACTTAGTGCTCTATCCCCCGCTCACAGGGTAATTTTATTTGACCTTGACCCACTAAAAAAAGTGGTGGGGGTAATTTTAACCAAGCGTTGGGTTTTGAGGAGGTTGCTCAGTCTCAGTTTAGCGTAGCCAGGAGACACACACTTCGAGATGACTCCTTCCAGTCTTCAACAATTGTGTTTGGAAAAAATTTCTGATGAAACTGAATTGTTCCGTTATGTGGTGCATCAGTCTGGTGCACCACCAAAAATTAAAATTTTAATTAAGGAGTTTGATTTTGAAAGAAATGGTTACACCAATTATTTTGCGTATGTTTTTAGAAATGAAAATCTTAAGTTTTGCAAAGACTGTGGTTTTTTTGCGTGTGAGGACATGACAGAATTTGTAGAAAGCGGTGGCTACATGGTGATGACTGGAATTTCTAACCTAAAAAGAAATGAAATACCGCAAGAAAAGTGTGATATTTGTGCAGCTTATTTACACGACTGGCATACGTATAGCAGAAACCAGGTTGAGCCAAAAAGAAGTTTATTATTTCGTTGGCCAGGGGTAGCGCCTAGGTTTTAGGTGTAAAAACAAAATTTTACTTATGGTATTTAATGTATTACCTTGAAAAGTGGTGGGGGTAAGTTAATATATACGTAGTGGAAAGCATCTGTTGGATTTATTCTTTGCAGAGCACTTCAGCCAGCATCATCATGGTAAGCCATTGTGTGGAGTTTGTTCTGTTGGAGGAGGACCTGGTGGAGATAGTGGAGCTGATTGAAGATACAACCAGGAAAGGAACAATAGAAAATGTAAGATGTGAACCTCAGGACGAGAGGTCACAACAAATTGTACAAAAATTTATTTCCAATCAGTTAACTGACAAAACTACAAACTTTGAGTTCGTAAAGTATTTATTTGATAACAAAGTAAATGCAAAAATGGCAATATTTTTTAAGAAATGAAAAACTTATTAGTTTTTGTTATACGAGCTGGACTTGGACTTGGACTATGATATTTTGGTTAACGGATAACGTGGTGGTGGGGATAGTTTTTGTGTATATAATAGGGTTGTGAACAGCAAAGGTGAATATTCAATCACGATGCCTCCGAGGGACAACACCGTAGCAGCACACAAGAAAATTTTACTTATTTTGCCAGAAATTCCAATAGAAGTAGTTAACCAGGAGGAAGAGGAAGAAGAAGAAGAAGATGTAATGGAAGAAGAATTATCCGAAGATGAAGAGATGGAAGCAGGTGAAAATAATTTTGCAAACACTGATGGTGACAGCTTTGACATTGATTTGTATGCTGATGAAACATTGGAATCATCCGAAGAAGAGGACAATAAGGAAAACATCACTCCTCAAATAAGAGCAGTATTGGATAAAATGTCATTGTGCAAAAGACTTGTGATGTGTAGCAGAAAATTATTTTTTGATTGTAGTGACGAGGAGGACAGTAGTGATGAATATTCACCTTTGTAAAAAAAATATTATTTAGCATTTAAAAACCCAAAAAAATATAAAATGTTAAAAAGAAAAAAAAATAGAGCGGGGGATAGAGCAGCAGATGCTCTATCCTCCGCTCAAAATAATAATGTCCGATGACCTTGACCTACTTTTGTAAATTAATTGTGGTGGGGGAGAGCATTAGTGGTGGGGGAAACGTCATATATACGGGTAGTCAAGCCTCAGTCTCATTTGGTAAGAAAGAGGGAACGCTGGATCGGAGGTGATGGTAAGATTGACTTTATAGCAAATACTTTAACACTGCAATATGTTAACAGGTTGTCAATGGTTAGGAAATATTTTTATTTTTAGACTCGCTAGTTTGTTTAATCTTAAAACTTTAAATATATTTTCTTTTGGTCAAATGCTTTTGCCATACTTCCTACACGCTAACACTCATATAAAGTACAGGATTAAGCTGATCTCTCGGGGAAATACTATGTAGCCACCTCACATTGGTTGTCCGACTCGCATAGTATTGGTGATTTATACAACATAAAATTTTTTTCAATATGTTATATATCACCAATTCTTATTCGAGTCAGATAACCAATGTTAGGTGTCACATAAGTATTTCCCCGCGAGATCAGTCTTAATTCTGTACATTTTTTGAGTTTTGGCGTGTGGTAAGTGTGCCAAAAGCATTTGCTCAAAGAAATATATTTAAAAGTTTTAATTTTGAACAAGTTGGTATGTAAAAAATAAAAATATTTAACTTTTGCACCTGTTAATACATTATTGAAAGTATTTGTTAGAAAGTTGATCTTACTACCATCTCTTATCCAGTGTTCCCTCTTTTTTACCATAACAAAGGTGGCCTTGACCTATATATTAGTCCTGAATAAAAATTTTATAAAGAATTTATAACATTTTGTTCTGCGCATGCGCAGAAGGGTTTTTTCTAAGGTCACCCCCCACCACCCGTTATAAAAGGAGGTCGGCTAACCCAGCCTCTCATTATTGGATGAACCTTTGTGGAGTAAACATCTAAACGCTCTTGTGGTAAAAATGCTTCTTTGCCACATTTGTGGGGAATTTTTCCCTGATGAACATATTTTGCAAATCCATCTGGAATTGCATAAAGAAGAGGACAATGTGCAAGTAAGTGAAGACTATTTGGACTCTATTGAAAAATTTTTATCAGAACATCACAGAAGACTGGACGATTGGGAAAGCGAGCTGCAGTTGCTGCAAAGGAGGAGGCCAACCGTCATTCAGTTTGGAGGCGCCGGAACATCAGGACTTGGAAGGAGACCTACAGCGGACATGGACACGGACACGGACTCGTCGGACTCGGACTCGGACATAAACATGGATTTGGATTCAGAATCTGAAGGTAATGGCATAACACAACTACGCACTATAGCACTGGAAGGACCTGTTGTCACACACTTTACAATAAATAATGTTCAATTGGAATTACAAAATTTTATTGACAGTGCAAAACTTTTAGTTAGTAAAACACTAAAGGAAGAGCTTAGAAGATTAAATTTTTTAAAATTTGGACTGGTATTAGACGCTATGTTCACAAACACTGATGGAGAAACATCACCAAGAGGATTTGTAACTAAAAACCGTACTTTAACTTTTGCATCCAATATTGATGATATAATTGTGGAGTGTTTGGAAGAGTTATTGACGAAGCTTCAAGAGCATGAAGGGAGGGGATCTGGCTGGACGCTAACATCAGTGGAAGGTATGGATTTAAGAATTCAAAAGCATGGGTATGGTATGAGGGGGAGTAGTTTCATCCCCCTACCAAAAAAGATCCAAGAAACCAAAGCGTGTATAAATGTAAAAAATTTTGACACGGAATGTTTTAAATATTCAATGCTAGCCAAATATGTTGTAAATAATACTTGTAGACCCGGTGTTGAATATCAAAATGTACAAAATAGATATAATTTTTGTGGTATGGTTTATCCTGTAAATATTAAAGATGTATGTAAATTTGAGAAGCAAAACCCCGGAGTCAGTGTAAATATTTTTGGGCTTGATGATAGCAATAATGTGTACCCACTACGGGTTGTAAAGAGAGAACTTCGAAACCATACAGATTTATTGTTGATTACAAAAGGTGAAATATCTCACTATGTATATATTAAAAGTTTTGATGCCTTAGTCAACAAACAGCTGTCTCGTAGGAAATGTAAAAAAACTTTTTGCAAAAGATGCTTCTGTTTTGTAAATAAGGATATAAGGAGAGGTGGTGCCCAGTGGTTGTTGGAACATCAAAGGCTATGCAATGAAAATTACGAGTGTAAAATTAGTTTACCACCACCAACCCGATCTGTTGTACAGTTTAATCATATTAACCACCAGTATAGGATACCAATTGTTGTTTATGCAGACTTTGAGTCTACACTTGTACCGCTGGAAAACCCTGACGGTGAAATTACTAGAAGAACCAAGTACCAGATGCATAAACCAAATAGTTTTTGTTTGTTGGTTAAGTCTACACTATCTGACCAACACTTGCAAAATTTCGGACTAACCACAACACCGGTATTGTACAGAGGTGAAAATCCTGCTAAATATTTTGTAGATACGTTGTATGATATAGCTAGTAAGGTGGATCAACTGTATGATAAAAATAATATTGTTCCTATGTTACCCCTTGAAGAAGAGGAGGAAATTCAATTTTTGAATGCTACATCTTGTTATATATGTAATAAAGAATTTACAGTGGACAATTATAAAGTTCACGATCATGACCATCTGACCGGATATTACAGAGGACCAGCTTGCAATGCATGTAATTTAAATTTAAAACTTCCAAATTTCATTCCAGTTGTGTTGCACAACCTTAGCGGGTATGATTCCCATTTTATAATACCGGAATTGGGAAGAGACACAGGCAAGATTGATGTGATAGCTCAAACTTTAGAACATTATATTAGTTTTTCTAAGAAAATTGGCAAAATAAAATTAAGATTTGTTGACTCATATAGGTTTATGCCATCAAGCCTTGCCAAACTAACTGACAATTTAAGACGACAGGATTTAAAGGAAACAAAGAAAATCGTACCTGCAGACAAATTGGATTTAGCATTAAGAAAAGGAGTGTTTCCTTATGACTATATTACAGGAATTGAAAAATTTGAAGAAACCAGACTACCACCCATTGAAGCTTTCAAAAGTAAACTGACAGACACGGAAATTTCAATTGAAGATTATAATCATGCGTGTAACGTCTGGAATGAATTAGGTATGCAAAATCTTGGTGAATATTCAGATTTTTATGTAAAATTGGATGTAACACTATTGTGTGATGTTATGGAACAATTTAGGAACACTTGCTTTGACGCCTATGGACTGGACCCCCTTCATTCGTTTACATCCCCCGGCTTAGCATGGCAGGCCATGCTAAAATCTACCGAGTGCAAGTTGGAACTGCTAAACGACATCGATATGGTTTTGATGATTGAATCAGGTGTACGCGGTGGATTAACACAGGCCGTTACAAGACATGTGAAAGCTAACAATAAATTTCTACCAAATTATGATGAGACTAAAATTCAATTTTTCTTGGATATTTTGATGCCAATAATTTATACGGTTGGGCGATGTCCAAACCCCTTCCGTATGGCGACTTCCAGTGGGTAGACCCGGACAGCATCGGGGACATTATGCAGATCCCATAAGATGGACCGACCGGCTACATTTTCGACTGCGACTTCGAGTATCCAGAACACCTACACGATCATCATTACGACTTGCCACTGTTGGCTAAAACTGAAGTATCACCGACAGGAAGATGGCCCAAATTAATGATGACATTAAACAACAAAAACCGTTATGTGGCGCACTATTGGGTTGTACAACAAGCGTTGGAGTTAGGACTGAAAATAACAAAAATTCACCGAGTATTACAATTTTCTCAATCTTGTTACTTGAAACCCTACATAGACTCCAACACCGTGAGGAGAGCAGCAGCCACATCAGCTTTTGAAAAAGATTTTTATAAACTGATGAACAACTCAATCTTTGGAAAAACTTTAGAAAATAAGAGGAAACACAAAATTGTAAAATTAGTAAGTGATCCAAGAGCATTAGAAAAACTTGTACAAAAACCAAATTTCGGAACCACTATGATAATTAATGAAAATTTAGTAGCGGTAAGCATGAACAAAACCAAGATTGTTATGGATAGACCGTTGTACATAGGGATGTCAATATTGGATATAAGTAAAACGCATATGTATGATTTTCATTACAACAAAATGGTACAATTTTATGGACGAGAAAATATCGGAGTAGCCTACATGGATACGGACGCACTAATTTATTGGATCAAGACGCAAGATATGTATGAAGATCTTCGAACGTTCATACACAAAAATGATTTTGATTTTTCCGACTACCCAAGAAACCATCCAAACTTCAATGAAGAAAACAAAAAGGTGCTTGGAAAATTTAAAGACGAATGCAATGGAGCTAGCATGGAAGAAATTATTGCACTAATGTCAAAATTGTATTCTTTCAAAGTGTATAAGGGAGAACAAGAAGAAACATCGACCACCAAGAAAGCAAAAGGTGTGAAGACAGGTTATTTAAAGAAAAATATAAACTTTGAACATTACAAAAACTGTTTATTTAACGACACCACCTTAACAGCAAAATTCAACGCCATAAGAAGTGAAAAACACAAACTATGCAGTGTTACAGAAGTAAAAAAAGCACTATCGGCAAATGATGACAAAAGGCATATCATGGATGATAAAATTAACACTCTTCCTTTTGGCCACTACTCTCTTAATCCTATCAACGACTAACCTATTCTTCGTCCCTCTTCGACCCTCTACGACCTAAATTCCTTTTCCTTCCGTAAAAAAATGGGGAACACGGCAAGCCCAACGCCGTGTTCCCCATTTTTTTACATTAATTTGAATGACCTTGACCCAGTTAAATAAGGGTATAATAGAATAAAAAAAATATTTTTACTTCATCTACCGAAGAGGAAGGATAAAATTATGGATTTAAAACAAAAAATTGTTAATGAGCTTCATAAACCGGCTAGAAGAAAATTTCCCCGAAGAAATACTGTTATAAAAGGAATGAATGATCTATATCAAGCTGATTTAATCGAAATGATTCCTTATAGCAAACAAAATAAAGGATTTAAATATATATTGACTATTATCAATTGTTTTACAAAGATGGCAGATGCTTTACCGCTAAAAGATAAAACCGGCAAGAGTGTAACAAAAGCCATGGAAACTGCGATACAGAGAGACAAAAATACCATAAAACATTTACAAACCGATGATGGTAAAGAATATTTTAATAAAGAATTTTCAAATTTAATGAAAAAATACGGCATAAACCACTATTCGACTAATTCAGAGGTAAAAGCATCAATCATAGAAAGATTTAATCGAACTTTAAAAGGTGCGATGTACAAGATGTTTTCAAACAGAGGATCGCACGTATGGATTGATATGTTACCAAAACTAATAAAAGATTACAATAACAAGTTCCATAGAACAATTGGTATGAAACCGAACCAAGTGACTAGTAAAAATGAAAAACTCGTATTAAAACGTATAAAAATGAATACTAAACCAAAAGTTGAAAAACTAAAGCCTAAAACGTTTAACGTTGGTGATAAAGTGCGAATAAGCAAATACAAAGGTGTATTCAGTAAAAGATATCTACCAAATTGGACAAATGAGGTTTTTACCGTATTTAAGGTACAACCTACAGTGCCGGAAACTTACATTTTAAAAGATATTAAAGGACAATTGCTCGAAGGAGGGTTTTATGGACATGAAATGTTAAAATCCACAGTAGGTGATGTATATCTCGTTGAAAAGGTGTTACAACGGAAAAAAGATAAAGTTAAAGTGCGATGGTTAGGATTTAATAAGAGTGAAGATTCTTGGATACCTAAAAAGGATCTTATATAATGATGGAGCATCATTTTAGGTTGAACCTTTACAAAGGATGGAGATAATACCGCAAAAGGATAGTTTTCCTATTAATAATATTGATGAACTCACGGTGGACAATTCAGAATTAAACACTGGCAAACATGGTGTTTTATTACCAAACACGGTGCGTTGTCTTGTAACCGGTCCATCAAATTGTGGTAAAACAAATGTAGTATTCAATTTGATTACAAACCCAAAAGGATTGCGTTTCAATAACTTGTATGTCTTTTCCAAATCATTACAACAACCCAAATACCAATTATTAGAAAAAATATTTAATAATGTGCCAGAAGTGAAATATTACAAGTTTGATGCAAGTGAAAGTGTAATGCAACCGCATGAAGCTAAACCATTTTCAGTTTTTATATTTGATGATGTATCCTGTGAAAACCAAAACACTATCAGGAGTTATTTCGCTATGGGGCGACATAACAATATAGATAGCATTTACATAGGCCAGACTTATAGTAAAATACCAAAACAACTGATAAGAGACAATGCAAATGTGTTAATTGTATTCAAACAGGATGAAACTAACCTAAAACACATATATTACGATCATGTCAATGCGGATATGTCATATGAACGGTTTAAAGACATATGTGGTAAGGCTTGGCCTGAAAATTATGGATTTTTGACAATTATGAAGGAACAACCACTAAATAACGGTCGATACAGGATAGGTTTCGATAAATTTATATTAATTCACTAACCACTATATCACACAATCATTCTTGTACAGCACGTCTTGCTACAAACATGGTTAACCAAGAAAAGTTAGTAAAGGAAATTAAATCACTTAGTGATTCTATTCGGGCTAAAAACAGAGCGTTAAAGTTAGGTATCAGCGAAAGGGAGAAATTTCTCGAATCTACTTTTAAACCTATTACAGAGCCTTTGAAACAATTGAACAAAAAATTGACTAAACCTTCTTTTCAAGGTGATATTATTGCTCCGATAACAGAATATGAAAGGGAAAGTGTAATATCAGAAGATATTAGCGATGAGGACCCGGAAGCTTCCATATTTAGTGATACAACGGCAGAAAGAGAAGATGTATATGCTGGTAGTGAAGAGGAAGTGGTATCTATAGCGAGTGAAGAAGAAAAAACAGAAGGAGAACCATCAAACATAAGCTTATTGGGTGAAACTATTCATACAAAAGGACCGTTAGGAAGGAAATACTTGTTAAAACTGTTAATTGGAACTGATTCTACTAAAAAATACCACAGTTATGGAGCAAGAATGTCCAAAGAAGGTGTAATGATTGGTAATAGCAAATTAGATGTTGATGAACATGATAATATTCACATAGGTGATCAAATATATAAGGGAACAAGGGGGCTATTTGAATTATTATTTGAAAATAAACCTTTAAAAGCATTGGTAAAAAATGATGATTTGGAAGTCTATAGCAAAATTTTGGATCAAACTAATGCATATAAAAGAAATTATTTACCTGAAGCACCCATATATAGAAATAAATCTGTAAAATATAAAGATTTTGTTTCCAAATTAATACCGATTATAAGAAGAAAACCTGTAAAAAGAAGATTAGTAGCATCCACTTTAGATTTAAGTTCTCCAGAACCAAGAAAAAGAAGCAAATCAGTCACCGGTAAAGGATTGATGAAGAAACTATACAATACAAACGTAATTTATTACAATAATATCAATAAATTGGTGGATAGAATGAAACTAATACATGAAGCCAAAGAGGCGGGTCATACTGGATTGGAAAACGAATGGGTGGCTTTAGTGGATGAACTTAGAAACCGAGGGGTAATCTCATAAAAATGCGTTACTCCCTAAAATGCTATTCAGTTGCACCATGAGTGTCGACAAGTTCGGACGGTATTCCTCGGATGGATTATATTACGCGAATAACTTAAAAAGAGGTGCTGGTTTACCACAAACACCTGAAGGAGATTATGATATTAGTAATAAAAGGTTAAAAAACATAAAAGATCCCACGGACGAAAACGATGCCGTAAATTTAAAAATAGTAAAGGAAAAGATATCACCAACATTAAGACTACACAATAACACATATGATGCAGAAAATCATAGAATTATCAACGTTGGTAAACCAAATGAAAACGGTGATGCGATAAACAAAGGTTATTTGTCATCTGAATTAAAAAATATGTTAAACTTCAATGGAAAAACGTATAGTGCTAACAATAAACGTATATCCAACGTAGATGATCCTAAAGATGCAAAAGACAGCGTGAATAGACGCTATTTACATTCCTTGATACCTGAAAAGACAAAAGATGGATTTTCTTTTTATAAATTTGTTATTAATGATATAGGTTATCCAAAAACTGAAAACGATGCTGTAAATCTAAAATATATTAAAGATCATTGTATCATACGTGATGTAGGGGTTATAGATTGTTTTGGTAATTGTTTAGCAAATGTTAAAGATGGTTCGGCACCATCAGATGGTGCAACAGTGGGTCAAATGATGGAAACCTTAAAACAAGAAACAACCTCTTTTGTAAAACAAGATCAAGTAGTATCGAAGCAAGGGGATGAATTTGTTCAAGGTAATGAAAAATTTAATTTATTAACATACAAAAATAATGCTTGGGATTGCATGGGTAAACCGTTATCAAATATGAGTTTGGGTTATAATGCTCGAGATGCAGCTGCTTTATCACAAACCGTACATCTAGATCCAGATCATTCTTTAAGATTTTTTACATGTAATAATAAAGTAATAAAAAACTTGCATAATGGAAGAGATCCAAATGATGCTGCAACTGTAGGACAGACCATTACAACATCATTAAAGGATAGTAAAGTGTATAATTGTAATAATAAACGTATAACAAACCTTAAAGACCCTGAACATGTAGATAATGCTGTCACTGTTAATTTTCTTGTAAAAGTTTAAGTAATGCGATATTTAATTTACACAATCATTTTACACCAGATATTCTTCAAGGAAAATCGGGGCATAATACTTATGATGAATCCATGAGAGGTGAGTATATTAAACGAGAAATTTATAATAAATACTTTATTAACCCTAAAACGCAAAAGTTTAGATCATCAGATTGGGGTGATATTGATATTTAATTAAATAACTCAATAAATGACTTCATTTATGTGCAACCTGTCATAGAGGTAACACATAGGTTACGCTTTTCGAATATAAAAGACAATCATGACGTTTCATTACACCAGTCCATATCGAGACACTATACGGAAAGGAGGTGGTATCACATCCACAGCGGTTTCTCTGTTAAGTAAAGCTTTAAATCGAATTCCAGTAGGATCTGTCGTAAATAGAGCAATAGACGCTTTACCATACGAATTTCACATACCGGGAGGTTATCAGTATTGCGGACCAGGAACTAAATTGAAAAAACGACTGGAAAGAGGCGATCCAGGCATAAATAAGTTAGATCAGGCTTGTAAAGAACACGATATAGCATATTCCACATTTAGCGATACAAAAAATAGATCAATAGCTGATAAAAAGCTCGCGGATATAGCTTGGCAACGAGTAAAGTCTAGTGACGCTAGTATTGCAGAGAAAGCAGCAGCTTTAGCGGTAACAGCAGGTATGAAGGCTAAAACAGCGGTAGGAGGTGGAAAAAGGAGGCGAAGAGTGAAAAGGAGATCGGCAAAGACAAAACATGGAGGGAATATTAGAAGAAAACGACGTTCCACCAGAAAGGGTAGCAAAAAACCAACAGTATGGTCAATGGTAAAAAACGGGGCAGGTCTATACCTAAGACCGTATCGTGCATATTAAATAAAAGAAATCAATTAGTAATACCACATAAAGCGTTAACAAATATTGAATTATTTAAATACATTTCATGTTTAAAAATACCTTTTTTTCGTGGTGTCTTTATGAAAGATGAATTACCAGTTAAAATTTGGAAAAACGAAACCGGCATTGTAAATTTAGACAATTCAGAAGGTCCTGGCACTCATTGGGTTTGTTATAAGAAATTAGGTGATAATATTTATTACTTTGATAGTTTTGGCAATTTACCACCACCTAAAGAACTCGAGCATTACTTTAAATCTGCTAAAAACATATATTACAACTATAAAAGAGAACAACCTGATAACACTTTAATATGCGGCCATTTATGTTTGGAATTCCTAGCTAAAAGTATCAGTCACAATTGAGATGTCTTCCTATACGGTATCATTAACAGGAAAATCGTCCACTTTGCGAAGTATCCTTTTTCCAGCGTTACGCTTGCAAGAAGGAAGATTTTGGGAAGCGGCACTGTTGGATTTTACAACTTACAACTCTATTCCCAATGCTACGGAAGATAAAAATAACTTATTGCATTACTATAAAGGAAAAGATGCCAGTGGGAAGTTTACAGACTTAGAAGTTTGCAGTTTACCCACAGGTTCTTATGAAATTGATCATATTAATGAATTTTTGCAAAATAAAATGGGAAAAGACAATATAACATTAAAAGGTAATAACAATACGATGAAAGCTGAAATTTACTCCAAATATTATATAGATTTTACTCAGGAACACTCAATCGGTGAATTGTTAGGATTTCCCAAAGATGGGCCAATTTTAGAACCAAATCAAACACATTCCGGTAAACAAACTGTAACAATATTAAAAGTCAATAGTATAGATATAACTTGTAACATTATACAGGGAGCTTACAGAGATGGAGCAAATACCCATACTGTATAATACATACTTTTTACCCGAGTGTACCTCCAGGATTTAAAATTGTTGAAAAGCCACAAAACCTAGTATATCTGCCGTTGAACACCACTTTCATTTCAGACATCGTGTTGAACGTATTGGATCAAGACGGTAACTTGATAGATTTCCGAGAAGAGCCAATTACAGTTAGATTACATTTAAAATCGACACTTTAATACAAAAATCATGGGTTTATCATTTAAAAGTGGACAATCTACGGGAAACCGTATTAGTAGCTCTTCAGCTGTGGAGGAGTTAACACGCGAGAACATTCGTTTCTTAGAAAAGATTGGTTTAAAATTAACCGATTATGGATATACTGGATATAGCGCAGGGTCCGACATTCGACGAAACCCTATGGGAAAAAGAATATCACACCCACAACCCTTACACTTCATCAAAATTGAACAATAACGACGAAATTCGTATTCCTATACAACATCAGGACATTTACACACTACCATGTGAAAGTTACTTGTATATCGAAGGAAAAGTTACTAAAAAGGATGGTTCTACTACTGGTACAACAGTTCCATTTATAAATAATCCTATGGCTTTCCTGTTTGATGAAATTAGATATGAAATATCAGGTGTAACAGTTGATTCCACTAAAAAAGTAGGTATTGCAACAACTTTAAAAGGGATAACATCTATATCACCTAATGAAACCAATTTACTTCAACCTGCCGGATGGGTTTTACCTGAACATGACACAATCACTCCGAATACAAAGGGATATTTTGATTTTCATATTCCATTACGTTTGTTGCTTGGATTTGCTGAAGATTATAGAAAAATAATATTAAATGTTAAACAAGAATTAGTTTTGTTGAGATCTTCTAACGATAAAGACATTATTAAAGCTCCAGACGGTACAACAGATGCAACTTTAGAATGGAAATTAACATTAGACAAAATTGTATGGAGAGTTCCACATGTTAAATTAGCTGACGAGCATAGAATGCTACTATTAAGGAAATTAAAGGCTGATCGTGATATTGTAATTCCTTTTAGAAGTTGGGAATTCCATGAACATCCCAGTTTACCTGCTACGGATCGACACACTTGGACTGTTAAAACATCTAATTACGTAGAACGAGCCAGGTATATTATATTTGGTTTACAAACAGGTAGGAGAGACAGTATCACAAAACATGCAGGCAAATTTGATCATTGCAACTTAAAAAATATTAAAGTTTATTTGAATTCACAGTTTTTCCCCTACGACAATTTAAATGTGTCATTCGCTAATAAAAAGTACAGTATATTATACGATATGTATGCGAGATTCCAAAATTCATATTACGGTAAAACAAATACACCTTTATTATCACCAGAAGAATACTTAGATGGTTACACAATAGTTGTAATTGATTGTTCTAAACAAAATGAATCAGTAAAATCATCAAGTGTTGACATAAAGATAGAAATGGAATTCAACGATCCTATACCTGCAAATACAACTGCATATTGTTTAATTTTACATGATAAAATTGTCACTTACACACCTTTGACAGGAATTGTTAAAAATGTTTTATAAAAACTCGTTTTTGTAAAATTTCAATCACGGGCGCGATTATAAAAGGGGAGCGCGCAGGTCGCTCCTGATCAGTTTGTTGCCTGACATCGTATGGGTAGCATCATCTTCAATATGGCTTCTACAAGTGGTACAACCGAATGCGATATAGAAAAAGAAATTTCAGAATTTTTGGACATGAATGGACAGCAACACGGTGCAGATCAAGAAGAAGAAAAAGGTAAAAAGAAAAAATATTTGTCCAAGAGGAAAAGAAATGTGGAAGAAAATATTTCACCAAATATTTTGATGGAAGTATTTTTAAGAATTTTTTATCCAATCTCTTCAAGTTTGGATAAAAGTGTTTTAATTGGAGTAATGAAATCAACCGACTATTCACCTACAGTAATTTTAACTCACGGAACAAAAATGATTTTGTTTACAGCCAATGCTTGGGAATCTTTTATGAAACACCTCCATTTATTGGAATGTTACTTTAATAGCAACATGTTTGGCAGAAAAACAAAAGTAGGACTATTGGATTCAGACTTGGAAATTGATATTATTAAACACCGAGGTGAACATCAAATGAGATTCAGAGATACAACCAAACATGACATAAAAATTCAACTTAACAGAGAAGAATTTTTTATTTTGACATGTGCAACGGAACCCATAACAAGATATTTAAGACAACTAGTATTTTCCAGTTCAATTATTAAAGATTATTTAACAGACACTTTGGACAAACAACCGGACGCACCAATTTTGTATGGACCTGTGGACACTTCAATATTCAACAGAATTCCTCATGAAGTTCAAATGTGGAGACAATTGGAACAATATGTGCAAGAAAAAAATAATTTTGTAAAATCGGATGAAGAAACACATTTTAGTGATGAAAAGGATCAAAGTGATGAAAATGACTACAACAAAAATGACCAGATGGAAAGTTAAATAAATTTTTAAAATTTTTTACAACACTTTACACTTGAATTGGCAAATTTTCAATAAAAAATTCAAAATTTTGTGGGGTTAGGCCTACCGGGGATGGTGCCCACGTTAAATATACACCAACGCGCCTTTAACTGTACGGCCTGGCATAAATACGTGCCTACCGTGGTGTGGAAAACAGTTGACCTTCCGACACCGTGATGGATAGACTGGTGACCTTTCAAATGGACATGGAAGAAGAAATCAAGTCCAAACCGGGTATTATTGAATTTCAGGCGTTTCGTGGTAACGATGATCGGTTCATTATTAAAGAACTAGTATTTTTTGATATAGATAAAAATATTCCTTATACATTTTTATTCAAACCACCATGCTCTTTTTCTTCACTAACCACCAAAGCCGCAACAACAAACCGATGGACTTGGAAATATTTTCATCACATCGATTGGTATGACGGTTTTACCAGTTATTCAGACTTGTATCATATTATGCATCAATTTTCAAATAAATTTACTAATATTTACACAAAGGGACTTGAAAAGAAAAGATGGATAGAACAATATACATCAAATCCAGTCAAAGACGTGCAAATTGATAAAAATTTTAAATTTATTTCTGAAAACGTTTGTATTTGCACACAAAGCGTAGAACATGAAAGGGACAGGCACTGTGCATTAAAAAACGCTTTAAAATTAGCTACTTACCTGCAAGATGGAGAAATCGGTGGTGGTGGTGGGGGTAACGTCGATTATAAAAGCGAGGAGCAGACCGAGACTTGGCACGAGTATTACTCGAGACTCCGAGACGACAACATCTCAGAGCTAGAAGACAGCGAGGACCTCTAGAACAACCATGGCATCCAACCAGTTTCTGCAGTCTTTGGTGGAACAATTCAACGCCCACTCCAAGTCTACAATTTTTCCGGTAAAAAAATGTTCAGAGCTGAAAGATGAAAAACATTACATCATACATGCTATGAAGAAGATGGAAACTATAGTCGGCGAGGCAATCTGCTGCAGCTTGAGCGAAGCTCCATATACACCAAAAATTTCAAGAAAGGAGATGAAGCAAAATTTCAAATTTATTTGCCAAAAAGATTCGTCCATCTGCTACAAAACGAAGACCTGCGCTCCATTCAACCGGGATGCCTCTACTTGGTGTCCCACGGATCCAGCGGCAGCAACTCCACCGAGCTGACCATCCACATGGCCGAGAAGCAGCAGTGTTAAATAAAATTTAAATTTTTCTTGTATCTGTTTGTATTCACTATATAATTTTTCTCATGTAATCTTGTTTGTACTGTATTAAATAAACATTACCAAAAAAAAAAACAAAAAAAATAAAAAAATAAAAAAGGCAATATATCAATATGTGAAACAAATAACAAAAGGTTTCACATATTCATATGTTGCCTTTTTTTTTAAAAAGCTCTGGGGTGACCTTGACCTTTGACCTTTGCATAAATTAAACAAAATAAAAATATTTTTCAAACAGCAATGTGTGTATGTGTGTGTGTGTGTGTGTGTGTGTGTGTGTGTGTGTGTGTGTGTGTGTGTGTTTTCCCCCACCATTTTGGGTTACCAGCATACAGACTGCAAAGAAGTCCAGTTTAATTGCAACTGTCAAACCATGAGCACCCTATTTGAGCTTTGTGTAAGAAAAATTATTCAAGATCAACAGCTATTTAGCCATACTTTACGTTCCAACGCTCCTCAGCAAATTAAAATTTTTATCAAACAGTACAAGCTAGACAACAGAGGTTACAACACTTTTGGGTGGTACAAGTTTGGTGATGGTACAAAATTTTGTCAAAATTGCGGAAGGGCTGCTGTATCTAACCCAGCACAATTCCTACAAGATGATGGATGTTTACAATTAGGCCATGTAGCTCCAGTTATGAGTTACGAAACACCCAAAGAACTTTGCACAATTTGTTCAATCAATATGTTTAGTTGGAAAAAATTTAACCACCTCCCATCAGACAGCATATAAAGTCCTTCCCCCACCACTATTTCATACTACCTTCAAACAACCATGCTAATATTCATTCCGCCTTTGGACATCACACGGAAAACATCAAGATGGCTCTCACTGTAAAATGCGCAAATTATGAAGAAGTATTTGTAAGAAATCTGCAAGAATTAAACGAAATTGTTGAAGAATTTAAATCCCTAATCGAACAGGGATACCGACTAAACATGCAAATTTTTGCATGCAACACAAAATGCACCCATGGCTTCAGGGATGACGAGCCGCCAAGGTCACCATCATCATCAACTTCCTCGGCCTACTCCTCCAGATCGTCCATGAAGACTCAAGCCAGTCCAAACTTGGAATATTTCTCCTGACTAATATTTATATTTTGTTTCCTTACTTTACTTCAATATGCTTATTATTGTATTGTAATAAAAGAATAAAAAAATAAAAAAACCTATCTTGCTACAGTTTTGTAGCAAGATAGGATTTTTTAAAACACAAATTGGATGACCTTGAACAGGTTCTAACATGTACAGGTGTAAACGTAACCACAAATTTAAACATTTTTTTTATTTCCTAATGGTTAACCTTGAAACTTCCCCCACCATTTTTCCTCTTGGAGACCTGAGAAACAACACCAATGTGTTTCATTACATCTTGATCTTTCAAGCTGCAAACATGGATGTCCCACCACCAATATATGAGGCTGATGTAGCAGGAGGACAGAGAAGGAGATGCCAGCATTTGGATCTAGTGGAGTTGATGGAAAGGAGAATTGAAGAAAGGCAGATCAGGAAGGATACCATCCTAACACAAAAATTTTAAAATTGGATCTTGTCATGCTTCTGGCCTTACTCATTGCAGTCTTCGTCTACTTGGTCTACGCAGTCATATACTGTCTAAGGTGCACGGAGTGTGCTGACAAGGGAGCCAACTTGCCAGTTTTCAACGCTACTCTTTAAATAAAATTTTCTTTTTTAAAACTCCAAATGGTTGACCTTGAACATGTCTCAACCTGTCTGGTTGTATCATGAAACAGAAAAAAATTTCCTCTAAGCAACCCAATCCCCACCACCACCACGATTCCAAAAGAGCAATCCTACATGCAAGTCTGACTTCATTTCCAGCTCAGCTACGCTAGCGGTTACACGGTACAATGAAGTGGGAATTACTTGTTGACAACCTTGAACACCTGAAAGAAATTTATCAAAAACTGCACATGTTATTACTTCAACATCCAGGGATGGTAATTAAAATGGATTTAGAATACGACTGTCCAACCATCGACAGTATGGATATACCCGAAGGAGTGGTCCACAATACAGTAGAAGAAACTTGTTGCTGTGAAAGTAGCACTTCAACAACAACAAGCACAAGTCCATCCAGCTCATATGAGGATGAAGGCGGATTTTTGTAAATAAAAATTTAAATTTTTTTTTAAAACTTCAAATGGTTGACCTTGAACAGGTTTCAACATGTTGAAGAATATGGATGAAGAATAAAAATTTTTTTTTTCTTCAATCTGATCACTTAACCCCCACCACATAACTGGGTACCTAGGATGCATGGAGCGACTTGGTCAGTCGCTATTCAACTCTTGCAGTGTGCACATCACACTTTTTCCGCTCAATTTACATAACTGGAGTTCTAAATGAAATATTTGGCTAAAACTTACATATTTCACAAGTTTTAAGCGAAACTAAAAATCGCGAAAAAATTATTTTTTTTTATTTTCATATGGTTCAAAATTTTACAAGTCCCAAGGTCACCTAAGAAAACAATTAGAAAAAAATTATTTTTTTTTCATATAGCTCAAAATTTTACAAGACCCAAGTTCATCTGAGAAAAAATAATATTATTTTTTTTTCATAATGTTTCCAACAAGTACAAACTCGAATGAGTTGTTGGAAAAAAATAATTTTTTTTATTTTTTCGCATCTGACCACTTTACCCCCACCACGCGGTCTGGTACCCGGACGGCGCGGTGCTGTCCGGTCAGTCGGCGTCCGGCTCCCGCGCGGTGATGACACCACCACCGTCGGCTGTTCGCAATTTTGTTTCCAGTTGGGCTTCGGGTTTCTCCAGTGGGTAAGTGGAAATAAAAATTATTTATTTTTTTAGTTTTAAGAGTGGGGTTGCTAGGGTTCAGGTCAATGGCCTCTGAGGAATGCCTTACGTCACATTTGGTAGGTTTTTCGGTCTGGTCGCTGGGAAAATAATTTTTTCTTTGCACTTTTGTGGTTTCTCGTGGATTTTCACTCCACAGCCGAATACTAGGAACCACAAAAGTGCAAAGAAAATTTTTTTTGTCTTTCCTCGTGACCTTGACCTTAATTACGTCAGTGACGTCATTATGGTGACGTCAGCGGTAATGACGTCGTCATGACGTCATTTCTATTACGTCATACCTATGACGTCATAGATATGACGTCATTGATGACGTCACCGATGACGTCATTCATGACGTCAGTGACCTTGGTGACGTCAGCATTCCTCAGGGGTCATTGACCTGAGCCAGCAGCCCCACTTTGCCACTACTTTAGGGGGAAGTAAAACACCTTATAAAAACTCCTGAATATT
>JAQYXR010001591.1:0-29726 GCA_030545055.2 Neoaliturus tenellus | reverse complement strand
CCGCGTAGGGTTTTTGGCAATTGTTATTGCCATGGATGATGAGTTACTAATTAGTTTAGTGGAAGAAAAGAAAGAAATTTACGACCCTTCCCACAAACTGTACATGAGCAATGTAAGAAGAAATGCTGTTTGGGAAGAAATTGCGACACAGATAACCAGTACTTCCATTTAGAACCCTACTCAAATATTGCACAAAAATTCTATGTGTTGACGACGGTTGTTTATATAATTTATCGAAACACAAAAGGTAACCTCTATATTGCCAGTAGTGATTATGTCGCTACTCGTATGTTTATTTATGCGTTTTAAAAATTATTTCAATACTTTATTAAAATGTTATTAGTTTATGCTAAAATGCTGGAATGTACGTACAATGACAGTAAAATGTTGTATTCCTGAAACAGTTACACAGGAAAACCTAATTCATTTGGAGTAATCACCAATTTGTCTTTGGATACAGTAAAACCCTCTTTATAATATAGAAATCCTTACACTTCAAATATAATATGTTTACAGCCCTTACATATTTAAATACATCTATAGAAAACCCTCAACTTATTATCTACATGGAGTCCATATCTCAACCTTTTTTCAACGCTTTTCCATATCTCCCATATTGAGATATGGGAGATACGCTTTTTTCCGCACGCGCGCGCGGAATCCGTGAGAATTGGCGGAATGGACGTGACGTCCAGTGCGAATGCGAATGCTTGACGTCGATGTATAGCACCCCCTCCGGAATCGCCGGATCCATCGGTGCGAATGGATGCGAATGAAGACGTGACGTGACGTGACGTGACGTCGATGTATAGCAGCACCTTAAGATAGCACGGCGAGCGATATTTTCAAAGTGCGCTTAGCGGTAGCGGTAGGGGGTGAGCGGTGTGAAACGGCCTTAACTCTATCAATTTTGCTATTTTCCAATAATTTATTGTGAGTACCTCCCGAATTATCGCGTCAACGGCTGAGCCAGTCGTGCTCGATAGATGACCCAGTTGCAGTTGTACAGTTGTATAGGCAGCAGCACGTGTACCCGGCGGCCCTGGTAGTTAACTGCGCTAAATGAACAGCGGCAGCGATAATTAGTTGTGTGTCAACCAGGCATCACGCGCTGCCAACCCAACAATTGCTCTGCTCCACGACTCGGCGACATGGAAATCGCTACTTGTCCGATAGTTATGTTGGCAATGCTGGACTACTCGAGTTTCTTCCAACTTAAAAGTGTACACGTTAACTACAGTTTTAACCTTCTTTTAATCAAGGGCCGATAAATGTTACGTTAATGGCTATTAATCAAGTAATGTGGCGATCGATTAGTTTACCTGTTTACATAACAACTTATTGATTAACCTAGATGCCGGATCTGGCTCGAATTTCTTTGGCTGTTTCCAATGAGAAACATGGCTCTCAGAAAAACAAACTACTATATTTGCATATTACAATTTATTAGGCCTACTACTACGTTGAAATTAAAATTAACGAAGGGCCTACTGTATTATATTGATTTCGGCGGAGCTTAAAACGGTTAGTGAACAGTTGAAAACATATAAAATGCAGATAACACTAAATTGTAAGCCATAGGTTCTTAATTCTAAATTATAATATGCATACATTATATTACAAATACTTACAGCTGTACAGTATCTTTCTTTCACAGAAAAGATTGTGTCAAACCGTAACGGAGTTGCATGGTGAATTTGATAATTTTGTTGCGAAGGAATAAAATAGACCCCACGGTCGTTCATCATTTGAGCACTTTTTAATCCTTCTGTAAAATATTTCGAAGGGTCGCCTAATCCCCTTGCATCATTTGCGCACTCTCCCGTCCAGGTAGCCTCAGCCTGCCGACAACAATTCGCAAACAGTCGTCCCCCACACATACCACTGGACGGCAATACATGTGTATCGCACATTCATGAATAATTTAAGTTTGTAATGTATCAACCTTTTTTTAATACATCGAGTGTTTACTTATTTTACTTTCAATGGTTGGTGAGGTGAGGATTGTATTAATGTAATTGCTCAGGCTGAAATGTTTTGTACGAATTGTTTCTATGGCAAGTTTGCCTCTATCTTAACTGTAGATAGCAGCCTCTCCTATACTAACTCCTCAGAATAAAACCACTCATAAAATTCACTGTTGCAATAGAAACAAACTACAAATGGTAAACATGAAATCCAAGTGTTAATGTACGGGTCAAGGCCGTGATATTGTGTCCGATTATTTGCCATTATTTCTAATCTGTTGAATATTGTTTTGCTAATTTTTAAACTTATATGTTTTATGCCAGACACGTTTAATCATTCAAAAGACCATTTGAACACGGGACATGAGTTTTTAATAACTTTGTAAATAAAAATAATGCCGCTTCCACCACCCTGCGTTGCGCAAACGATGCATATAACTGAGAGCCCCCTGGAGCTCGATGCGCAAAACAAGCATCCCTTACCTGGCTCTCCGCATGATGCGCAAATGATGCACGCCCGACCCCACGACTCGAATAATACAATAAGCAGCATTTATATAGTTTTATTTTACAATGATAAGAAAGCGAGACAGCTCTTGAGTTTATATACCTCGTAAACAGGTGCAGTGTACGACGCTTGCCTGAAGTTCCGAGTCGAAATGATGTAGCGCCTGCATCGGAAATGCATTTAAAGGTTTTGCATCAACGCTCGACATTGCGACGGAAATATATAGAGCCAATCACCTTTAAAAACTGTATTTTTAGATTATTGTTACAAAAACAGATAACACTTAACAATCTTAATAAAACTTGTTTATTCGATCAAACTATTCCTAAGGGAACAAATTTGTTGTAGAGAAAGGTTTATGTTGAAAGATTAAGAACGGACAAGCCAAGAAGAGTTTGTTTGCATATTTCAATGTTCAAATAAATAAAACAAGTGAACCATGCGAAGTTGCTAGAACTCTGTTAACGGAAATAATTTACACAATAGACTACACAGAGTTATCGGATTGGTTGGAACAGATAAACAAAATGTTGAAGGAATGTCGTTTAACAACAGAACGGCAAGGTCGCGGTCCAGTAAACAAACCAATACCAGAAACCGAGTCATCACATTCCGCGGCCACTGGGGTCTGGGGTCGGGGTCAAGGTCGCGGGTGTGCTGTGATGACGGTCAGCTGATCGGCTGGACACGGCCTCGACCGCTAGCAGACGACGCGACGCGTTGACCCACCGCGGTCAAAGGTGGGGGGAATAAGAAACTTCTGAAACAGTAGCATTGGTTGTTTTTCATACAATACAAAAATATTTGGATTTAGGGGTAAAAGATGTTTTTGTATTAAAGAAAAAACATTCACTACCCTTCGCCATGAGCCATTAGAATTGTGAAATAATAAAGAAAGCCAGCAGGTACTGTCACGGCACTAAGTCACATAGAAGCGTCAGAGGCGATCACTTATGTTTATGAGTGAAATGCGTGGTCGACCAGGGGCCTCTCACTCGTTTTGCCAGAGCACTTCAGCCCTGGCCGAGCTATGACCCACTGTTTATAAATATTTAATTAATTGTTAACAAGGTTAAATCAATAGAACAGAGAAATCGGAGTATTTATACAGTAATGTGTTCCTTTTAAAGATAATTTTACAGGTTTTTGTAAAGGGTGAAATGAGGGATATCAGCATAAATAACGGAAAGTAAAATATTACTTTAATCATTAAAAAGGTATAAGTAGCCTACATCATTGCCCCATTTCTAATAACTGTCTCCAACGTCGATAAGCTGTATCCTAACAAACTTATTTAGGGAAATTAGATTGTTGCGAAAATATCGTATATCAATGCGCATCATTGATTGCCGTGGTTTGGAATTTTTTAAAGGTTTTAGAGAACTTAGAATACATGAACCAAATATATAAATGACGGTGCGTAAAAAGAGGTGCGGAGATTTACAAAGATAAGTGCGGACAGGCCAGCGTGAGTCTGTAGCGGCGGTTCGCAGTAAGTTTCACTTTACCGGCCCGCGGGCCGGGCGTGGCTACAACTCTTGTCTGGAATAAAAAACATAAACAGCATCATTACAGTTTACTGCCCTCCTACCGCGGACGCCTACAAAGAAACAACAACACACATCAACGTGCCGACACGCCTCACTTTACAAAGGTGAGGGAGATATATTACTATTGACTTTATACACTAAATAGTCAATTATTTCTTAAATGGGTACCGTAATTATTACTGTACTTCATTTAGCGCCTAATATCATCAGTATAAAACAAAATTTAGCATAATCAATCATATTATACTGCATTTCTACATTATTACACGTGAACCAAAGGTAGTAGTTGTTGGACGCTGCTAAATAGGAAAATGCGTACGTCTCTGTACCTATAGCCTAGCCCTACAGTAGGCCTACTGTGTTTGTACTCAACTAATTGTTCTACTCTTAGGAATGCACAAATTTAAATTTGTGTACTGGTGTCGTCTGTAATAAATGCTTTACCTTCAAAAGGAATATTTACTCATAATGATATAATAACTAGTAACTTTTTGACAATTTTATATTGTAAATTGTTTAGACTTCATCAAGCGTCAGATCAATACCAGTCCCATTTATATCCAACCAGGATAAGTTACATCTCACAGTAATCCCATTTCAATTAAAATAAATCACTTCTGACGAGGATAATTTAAAACAATTTACTCGCCGCAGATCGACCTATTTTACCAGCTCTCCACCGGGTATAATTTCCCCAACGAATTGGATTTTTATAATTGAATTAACGAGGAAGACATAAAACAATATTGCCACACCTGTATCAAGGGCTGATTATTCTTTCAATTAAATACGGATCGAAAGGCGGCCCAATAAAATGAGGGAGACAATACAGCACGTGATTCCCAATTACTTTCCGTCGTAATTGGTGTTAAGTGTTTTGAAACCTGATGATAAATAAAAACGAGAAGAATCGAGTTGGACAAAACACGCGAACGGCATTGTAAAAATGTCGGCTCGCAGTTCCGCCATCCGCTTCCGGTGACGCCGTTAATCACCGCAACAATACACCGCGCCGCCGCCGCCGCGCCGCGATACCGAAGGCGGTGGCGGGGGCGGCGCGGCGGTCGATATTGCAATCGATACAGGCCACTTTACATCATCCAGCTATTGATTTTATCTCTATTGATTATAGCAATTTTTTTTCATCATAATTATCAAGCTTACAAAAATATTTTTTCTTTTGTATGTTGTCTCTTAGTTGGCCTTTAATTTTTTTACATAGGTACTAACAGTATGTTAAGGACATATCGTCGCGTGGCTTTAGGGTCCTTCAAGTCCACACAGTAGCAATAATATTAATTTTAGTTTCTGGAAATAGTAAATCATATTGGGTAGTTCCTGGTGCATCTAGGCGCCTTCTGCTACATATCCTGAACCTAATACACGATTAAACAAAGTTAATCTATTCCAGCTACAAAATTTCAATAAAAGGCAGTATTTATTTAAAATAGTTTTGAATCTACAAGAAAAAGATAAATCCAAATCCTAGTTGGATTTACCAAGCCAGGGAAAGATACTGTGTAGGTTTCATGCATTCAAGTCTGTCGCGCTATCTGTAATAAATGTAGTAGGATACCCTTTTGCAACGTTTTGTATTGTATTTATTGCGTTTCCTAATTGGAGAACTGATAATTAATAACGAATCGACGAGCAAAGTTTAAAACACATAAATGCTGTGTAATCATATAATCGACTGGCGGGGCGTGTTACTTCTCTAGTCGACCACAGCGACTGACGGCTATAGAGTGTCATCCGCAGCGCGACAGAGCGATCGTAGCTATCACTATCGCATCGCTACATCCCGACGACCTATTTCAATGTCGCACTAACTCCATAGGCTCTTCTGGATTAAAAATTACGCCAACATAAAGAGCTGTTTGCGCATTTAGTAGGTGCTGTAAGTGCGTTACACAGCTACAGAATTAATTAAATTTAAAATACAGTAAACCCCATTTTGTTGATTGCAGTTTCATACACAGTACGGTTAAGTAAACATTAACAACGAGGAAAATTTTATAGTTGTGAGACCTGAAGACATACCATTTTATTCTTTGTTGTGGTTCAGTACCGTTAGTCCTAGATTGCACGATTTCTGAGAATCTATAAGCATTTTCCCGGTGCACATATCTTGCCACACAGGAATGCTGAGCAATCTTAGTCAGAATGACTGCTCTCTTTTAGCGTGACTATGACGATACATAGACGATTGTGCTACTTTGTGCGTTTTACCTAGAATTTGGTAAGTAGATTTAAATACTGTATACAGTCGAATCCATTAGTTCGAGAATAAATAATGAATCCACTGTAGAAGTTGTTAATATATATTGTTAGTTAGGATGGGTTGACAAACATGCTGGAACTGTAAAACGCAGCAATAGAAAGAAGATGGGACAATCGTTTAAGCATAAATAATTTTGATCAAATGAAGAACAACATTAGGCTAGTTCATAAAAAATATATTTTGCTTCACACCGGATTTAAACTGGCGCAAACAAACAAGTAAACAGACAAGCCTGTCGAGCGTCAACTCTGTGTACTCGAATGAATCACAGCGAGCGCGCCGTGTTGCCAATGTGTATCCGAAATACCGTCGCCAGCGGTGACTCAACCGAGAATATTCTTGTACGCTACCTCTACCCTCTACCTGGCCGCGGCACCGACATGAACACCGGGCCTTGCACATTCGTGGTGATGAGCATCGATCACGACCACACTGACGGTCAATGGACAGACGATGACGTAATCGTCGCGCCGGGCACAGGCCGACTGGAAATTAACTGGCCTTCACAACCGATAGCTGATGGGATGACTAACTATTGAAAACTTGAAGTGTCAATATTTACTCATATCGGTTCGTTAACTTGTTATGATACCTAAAAAATACCGTGAGCAATTTGGCCTGTGTTTGTTTGCTTGTCGACTAAATTACTAGTCTGTTCCAAGAACTGAATTGGGAATTTCCCTTCCCGTGAGGTAGCCCAAAAAATTAATGTAATGGTTTTACGACCACGATTATTTTGTAAGAATAATTCGCAATATGTATAATTAATGCAATAAGATTCGCATTGTAACAATCAATATTAACTCTTTCGCCGTACTGGCAAATCATGGAGGAATACTATAGGCAGTACACTCTATAAATAAAATGAAAACCAACTTAAGTTGAAATATCGTAGGAACTAAATATAAAGAGGCGGTTGTTCCCCAATTTGAATTTTCCACTCGACACAAAATGCCATGTCAAAACCGACATCATTTTCAAGGGCATGACGCTAGTCATCGATGATGGCCACAACAGTAATTATAGGAGCTTATATTGGGAAAACAGAGAGTGATAACTCAGATAAAGATAAGTGCATTTACACAGGGTGAGACAAAAGATATGTCGAGACTTATCAAGAGAGATACAAACTATAGACAATCAGTGATTTGCAACCGTGTCGGAAAGAAAACCGTCTGAGAAGCGACATTATTCAATGTTTACCACCAGGTTGCGTCAAAACATGACGGAACATTTCCATTTCTAATTAAGGAAGACTTTGGAGTATAAAAAACAAAACACCATTCTTTCCTCATTTCACCATTAGAGAAACAATAACTGTTTTATGATATCAAAGGAAAATTTTGTCTTAGTCGTAAATTGAGTCATAGTACATTATTAATAATAGTATAATGATAATAAAGTAAATCCTGCGTCGCAACAAGCGGAACGTCATAAAATAATGATAGGTAATTTTCTAATATGATTCATCGTAGTAAATAATTATAGTGAAAAATTCTTTTGATATTGAATGAATATCACCACTACAAAACACTTGTGAAATATAAGGCGACATATAAAAGTTATTAGCTGTGGGCTGGCGGAGGCCTACCTTTGCCGAATATATTGACGTTCCAGGGGAGGAAGTTGAAGGGGTCGGCAGAGGGGGTGTTGTTGTCGAGGTTGAGGGGGGCGGTGCCGTACGCGCGGAACATGGCGGCGAAACAGCTGATCACACTCACAACACACGCGATACACTCGCCGTCACAGCTGACGACCGACTGGCGGGAGAAAGCACGCCGCCGCCGCCGATCAGCTGACTGTGTTGAGGTTAGGCTAGGCGTGTAGGCCGGCCGTGGCGCCCGGCCAACGCATACCCCCTCAGACTGTATGGTTACTCGCGTTTGTTCTTGAAATTTATTTAGCATTGTGTGTAGGAGCTTTCCCCCGAGTCCGGAGTGCTAGTCGTTTGGGGACAATGGAGGATATGTAAACACTTAGTCTTTCGACACCTCATATATCGCGGGAGAAGAGCGACTAGTTTTCCGTAATTTCACTTTGGAGTGCTTCAAGATTTTACGTTAACTTATATAACAATCGTGCTGAAAAATACAATGAGGGATTCCAATATTAAACGTCCTATTGTTACTTGAAATTACAGTGCAAGAGAATGCATTTGCGGTAGCATTATAACAAAATTTAAATAGGTAGAAAAGATTATGAGTGTTAAAATCTATTTACTACAGTATGTGTGTTCCAAAAAACTCTGTGTTAATTGAGTTTATCAGCGGGAATTGAATCCATGTTAGGTTCAACTCAACAAGGGTCATCATACCGTAGTAATTTGTTTATAATAGCTATACAATACTTAAAGCCAAGGTCGGGGGCTTCCACACTGATAATGGATTTCCCGTATGTTAAATGTGAAGAGTGCGCAATAAATCCATCGGGACCACACCCGTTGGTGATGTCCAAAACGGGGTCCTTGGCATTTGCACACGCGCATTATTGCATCAAGGCGGTCCAGTTTCGGGGCAGAGTCACAGCGCCCGCGCGGCGCGGCGTTGCGCTCCGTCCCCATGTTACGTCACCCGGCACGGCACGGCGCGGCGCGGCGCTATGCCCATATTTTACGCGATTCCACGTTGACTTTCATCCAATTTTCCTCGTAACCCCGCCGCCGCTGCAACGCGACCGCAGCGACGCGCTTCCTCCGCGAAATTACCGCTGCTGAAATCCCGATGTAATTACTGCGACAATTACAGGCGGACCCGGTATCAACGGATCCGACGACGGCCATCACTTCGACATTTCCTAGATCCGGATTGGTTCGAGTAGGATATGGGTGATGTATTTAAAGTTTGAATAATTTCGACATAATAATTCATTGAACAATTACAGAATTTATTTCTCATATTTTGAAGTTGTGAAATAGAAATTTGAATTGTAAATGTGAATTCATTACCGGTACTAACAAAGAAAAATTAAAACATAGCAATTTAAATGATCTTCTTTGTCTTGAATCATAGAAATAATAAAACAACTATTGTTTTTAATAAATAAGAACGTATAAATGTAATCAGATTGCTGTTATGGACCAGGCATACTATCATACGAACAAAACCCGTTGACATGCAGCTGAACTATTCCCTTGACACAATATTGAAATCCGAGGAAAGTCTAAGATCAAAGGTAACAATGCTTACTTAAATCAGTTGAGCTCACAATGCAAATTTAACAATCCCCTCGGACAATAAATGTCAGCCAGTAAATGTTAACAAAGTTGTACGAATAAAAGACACATATTCAATTTAATAGAAATATAATTTAAAAAAAATTATAAACAAATGTGGGTTAATATTAAACTATAATGATCAGTAGGTATAACGGAAACTAAGATTGACAAAAACAGAAAAATATATTTTAAATCATGTGAAAAGAACCCCTCTACTTGGTTATAAACTCATCACGGTCGATTAATTTTGAACACGGGTGAAAAGTTGAATTGATATATCTCACTAATATCTGTAATCAAATTAAAATTGACCAAAATAAACAGTTGAGCTGCAACATTAACGCGAGCGGTCCAGGATTGTCCGGCCGTTCGGCGACTGCACTACTGCACCATCAGCCGTAATTACGAGGTTGCCATGCGACTAAACGAGCGCCGCGCCGGTAATGTGTTGTTAATGAATTTGTCCTGTTATTAAATTCAACAAAAACGGACAGCGCAAAAACTGCGTACAAATTGGACAGCGAGTGATTCGGCCGGACGAGTGACAACGTGGTTATTATAAATTATATAGTTATTAGCCGCATGCTGCAGCCTTGCGAGCGATGCTGGTTCGCCGTGCATCTACCGCCCTACTGGTCTGCTGTTATTATACCTGCCATCGCTTAAAAATCCGTGTTTAAAAAAAATTTAACATAACCATATACTAATTCAGTTCAATTGAGAGGTTGAAGACAACTTTCATTCGGGAAAACAAGTAATACTCGGGAGGATTGAATCAATTAAATGCGTAGATTAAAAATATCCATATGCGACTACTGTATTTTTAAAAGTAATACTGTGAACTTACACGTTTCAAGTTCTACTTAAGCTCTCATTCCATCTCTCAATTCCACCAGATGTATTATTTCCTCATAGCACTGTAATCGCGAGTTAACGCTTCGCTGGGTAAGGCTAGTTGCACACACACCGATTTTTGGACGGTCGGTAAAAAATCGGCCTTCATTTTACCGGTAGTAGGTGCTTGCACACATACCGGTTTTTTACCGGCCAGACAATCAGTTGCTTTGTTGTTGTTGACACGAGCACATTGACTAATGAATCCTAAAAGAGTTGTTGCTATGTGGTTATTGTATAGACGTATTAAGCGCCGTAGGATTAAGCGTAAGTGCTGGATTCATCCTATCAATAAAAACAGAGAAAACACAGGGACATTCAACACACTTTTTGAAGAACTAAGGCTTGACAGCAGTAGTCTAAGTTTTTCAACTATTTCAGAATGTCAGAAGCATCCTTTGACGAACTCCATGAGAAGTTGAAAAATTTTATCAAACATCACAATACTAAAATGAGAAACTCAATGCTTTCAAAAGAAAGGCTTCATTATTTATAATAAAGTCACCCATTTCAAACGTAGTTATAGCAGGCACCACCACAACTATAGAAAATTTGTCTCTAATCACCAGAGCAGTGGACTGAAATGGACGTCAGTGGGGCGAGAACTGCCGAGGATGGCCGGAAAACAATCGGTGCGTGTGCAACCGTCCATATAGTCACGTACGCCACTGTGTCGCCGGCACGTCACCGGCACCGGCGGTTTGCAGTGGCAGTCGCCGGCTGCTCGCCGGCATAAAACCGACACCGGTCAGCAGTCGGCGTGTGTGCAAGGTCCCATTCCTGCCTACGGTTCACTATTGGAATTTGGACGGCCGGTAAAAAATCGGTCTTCCAAAATCGGTGTGTGTGCAACTAGCCTAAAAGTAAGAAATAATTATTCTTATTGCACAGCGTAGAAGTGCAGGCCTAATTAAAGGGGAAACACAAATGTATTTTATACCATTGTTAAGCATTTATTTATAACACCTTATTTCTTGATATTTATTAATAAACACGCATTTTCCTTATGTCTGGTTAACACATCTAAATATTAAGTTACAAATAATATTTTGTACTTTATTTTTATTAAGTAATTTAATAATAAAATGTCAATTTCAACAAAAAGATAATCGGTGTATTAGACGCATAAATAAAAGTGATGCATTTAATCTGGGTAGCATTACTAAAAGGAAAGTATAGATGAATTATTATAGGAGTTTACTATAGTAAAACGTTGAACCCAAAGAGGAAATTCATGTATTAATATTGACATTAGGAAGGATGGGGTAAACCATTTGTTATGAAAAGTTAAATTCATGAATGATAGTGGTCCAGTGGTAGCTATAATGGTCCGATAGCCGCAGCCGATGTGAGATAACGGCTAACGGACGTCGTTAGTGTGGCGAGTTACAACAACACGTTATATCGGCTGATAACACTCGCAGGGTATCAGCCCTGCGACGGAGGGAATCCCTCAAACAGTGGGTACAGTCCAGGTACGGTGCAGCACGGCGGTACACTGGCTGTGTACATCACAACCGCTGCACTCTGCACACACACGTTAGTGTGGCGAGTTACGACAACACGTTATATTGGCTGATAAGACTCGCAGGGTATCAGCCCTGCGATGGAAGGGAATCCCTCAAACAGTGGGTACAGTCAAGGTACGGTGCAGCACGGCGGTACACTGGCTGTGTACTTCACTGCCGCTGCACTCTGCACACACACGTTAGTGTGGCGAGTTACGACAACACGTTATATCGGCTGATAACACTCGCAGGGTATCAGCCCTGCGACGCGACGGAGGGAATCCCTCAAACAGTGGGTACAGTCAAGGTACGGTGAAGCACGGCGGTACACTGGCTGTGTACATCACTGCCGCTGCACTCTGCACACACACGTTAGTGTGGCGAGTTACGACAACACGTTATATTGGCTGGTAACACTCGCAGGGTATCAGCCCTGCGACGCGACGGAGGGAATCCCTCAAACAGTGGGTACAGTCAAGGTAAGGTGCAGCACGGCGGTACACTGGCTGTGTACATCACTGCCGCTGCACTCTGCACACACACGTTAGTGTGGCGAGTTACAACACATTATATCGGCTGATAACACTCGCAGGGTATCAGCCCTGCGACAAAGGGAATCCCTCAAACAGTGGGTACAGTCAAGGTACGGTGCAGCACGGCGGTACACTGGCTGTGTACATCACTGCCGCTGCACTCTGCACACACACGTTAGTGTGGCGAGTTACAACACGTTATATCGGCTGATAACACTCACAGGGTATCAGCCCTGCGACGCGACGGAGGGAATCCCCCAAACAGTGGGTACAGTCAAGGTACGGTGCAGCACGGCGGTACACTGGCAGTGTACATCACTGCCGCTGCACTCTGCACACACACGTTAGTGTGGCGAGTTACGACAACACGTTATATTGGCTGGTAACACTCGCAGGGTATCAGCCCTGCGACGCGACGGAGGGAATCCCTCAAACAGTGGGTAGAGTCAAGGTAAGGTGCAGCACGGCGGTACACTGGCTGTGTACTTCACTGCCGCTGCACTCTGCACACACACGTTAGTGTGGCGAGTTACAACACGTTATATCGGTTGATAACACTCGCAGGGTATCAGCCCTGCGACAAAGGAAATCCCTCAAACAGTGGGTACAGTCAAGGTACGGTGCAGCACGGCGGTACACTGGCTGTGTACATCACTGCCGCTGCACTCTGCACACACACGTTAGTGTGGCGAGTTACGACAACACGTTATATCGGCTGATAACACTCGCAGGGTATCAGCCCTGCGACAAAGGGAATCCCTCAAACAGTGGGTACAGTCAAGGTACGGTGAAGCACGGCGGTACACTGGCTGTGTACATCACTGCCGCTGCACTCTGCACACACACGTTAGTGTGGCGAGGGGTCGCCGTCAGGTTGGCACCACGACAGATTGGCACCACGGTGTTTTAGCACCCGGCGTCAAATTGGATCCGATCCCCTGAAATAACACTCCCCGTCAGGTTGTCACCACGACAGATTGGATCCGATCCTTTCTCGAGGTTCCAACCTGTCGGGTACTGTCACGACAGATTGTCACCCCAAGCGGCCGGCGTCAAATTGTCACCACGTCAGATTGGCACCGATCCTTTCTCGAGGTTCCAACCTGTCGGGTACTGTCACGACAGATTGTCACCCCAAGCGGCCGGCGTCAAATTGTCACCACGTCAGATTGGCACCGATCCTCAGAGCCGGCTTTAGGGCGGTGCGAGCGGTGCGAACGCACCGGGCCCTGCGCTTACAAAGGCCCCGCGCTTACAAAGGCCCCGCGCAAAAAATAAAATAAAATAAATAGACAAGATTTAACTAGAGCAGTGGGAGACGGCCATTTATAGTGCCACGGTCTCGAAACGGTCATTTACGTCCAAACATTTTGTACTAGTAAAACACCGGTGAAAAACACCTTGAAAGTGGTTACATTATTATGTCATATGAAAGGTAATATTATGAAATTTCTTATTATAATAAGAGATAACCGATAAGTAGTTGTGTTACAGCAACTAATAACTCACAGAATATTTGTTGGTTTTTTCGACGTCAATCCAAGTAGCCACCACATTTGAAACGTCAAACATTACTTTTTGAACTTACCTAGCTCAGGTAGTAATTTGTATCGTATAAATTTGTATTTGCACCTCTGGTTTGTCAAAAGAGTTCCTAACTAGTATCAATTTATACTTCGTAAGGTCTCATAAGTTTGAATGTACAATATACGTATTTTCGAACTCTATAACAAATGGCGAACGGCTGGCAGGCGACCGCTATCTAAAATTGTTACTTGATTTAGTGTACATCGTTATTACTAGTCAAATGAAATGTCATTTTGAAGAGGAAGAAAATGTATATGTATGTAGCTTAGGTTGGTAGTATATGATGATCGCATGGAGTGCGACATCATCAGAGTGCATTGTTTACATGCACTCTGTCTTACTTTCTTCGCGCCCCTTGCAATTCTGTTACAACCTCGTAATGCAGGTGTTTACAGCATTAAACATTTATAAAAATAATTGTACAACATTCATAATTTTTTATAATCTATTATTTAGGCCTACTCTTATAAAGACAATATATTCAAATTTATTACTAGCACATAGCCTACTTAATTTGTATTGCTTGTTTCCAAAATAATCTTACGTGTTACTATTTACAAATTTTCCAATTTTCCTTACTCCTGCAATATCACTAAGGACTTCAAAAATATTTTCTCTCCATTTATTTTATGTTTTTGTGTAAATAATAATTGTTGACAGTATTTATGTAATAAGTGTTTTATTCAATTTTATATTAATTCTCACAACATTTTTCACCGAGGCTGTGTTTAGAATGTTGAATAAAAAATATTATTTCTTTTTAATATTTATCTTAAAACAAAATTTAAAATATGCTATTGTTCTCTTGCTTTATTAAAATTCTACTGCGCATTCTGAACTAAATGTATGCATTTTAATAGCTTTTCATAATAATTAAATTATATACAGTTACAAATAAAAAACACATTTTCAACTTGTGCTAGATTACAAGTTAATAAAAGTGTAAAATCTATAATTGGAAAGTTTTTTAGACACAATTTTCATTATTATAAGCATTATGTTTATTACGGTACAGTACTTCATTTTTTATTGATTACGTTTGGGCTTTGAAGAAGTAAAAAATTGCCTAGGAGGAGAAGGTTAGTTTTGAAAACCCTCACACTGGAGTTTGCAACGGGCCCCGCACACGCTAAGGTCGGCCCTGCCGATTTTTTACCCAAAAAATATCCCTCATATTGGAATGGAGTAAGATATAGAAATTCATCTAAATATATACTGTATCTTCTTAATTCTATAAGGGGTTTGTTTAATACATCCCTTTTTCTCTCGAACTACATAACCGATTTATAAGATTGAGGTGTCATTTTAAAGCTCAAGATCTACCGCGTTGACGAATGGTGATTAAAAAGGTCATTTCGTTTTGCACTTCGCCCCCCCTAGCCTTTGATTTATTTCTCGATGGTGCTTTAAAATGTTAACCAACTTTCATTATAAAAATTTTTAATGTGAATTGTAACTAAAAAATAAATTAGCTTGTAGTACTCAATGTGGCCTGTTGGTCATTAAAATTGTGAGTTCCCCGCTCGGCAACTGGATGCGTCCATGGATTGACCTACAGTTAGGAATAATGATATGTGATGACATCGAAAAGGAGCGCACTGGATAGCCAAAAATATGATTCCCAGTTTTTTGACAGTAAATATGGCAGTTTTTATTTCTAAATTGACTATTTGTTTGTAATTTTACATCACCATGAAAGTGTACAGTACTTCAATGCATTAAATGGTAATTTGTATGTTTAAGGCCTAAAAAGTAATTCGGGTGTGTTGTGCTAGAATGGAAACGGTTATGATTCAAACTTACAACTTGTATGAAAAATATCCTTACATTTTACACTATACATTGTTGAAAGTTTTAGATAACATTTATATTATTTACAAAAGTATCCATGCATTGGTTCTGCAGCCACCGTACCGCTTCCATCAGGTAGATTTCAAGTGTGGTCATTCCTATCGGTTATTCGACGAATGCGCGTAACAATGAACTAGTAGAACGCTCCTCCCAGAACCATTGGAATACCGTTTTCATCATTTACAAATTCCAGAATACCGTCCGAACCTTTAAAGAAACCTCATGTGCCACATTTCATGGTATAATGATGTTCTTATAAAACTACCATCCTGGTGAAATTGTTTTTGACGAAAGGACAAATAAGCGGTTTACACAGCTTATTTATTGGAATCCAGGTTAAGATTTTGTGAAAGTAAGTAGTGCAAAAGTAAGGCTGCTGGCTCACTTCAAGGTCACCTGAGCGATGACGTCATCGAGGTCAATGACCCCACCGATGACGTCATCGATGACGTCATCGATGACGCAATCGATGACGTCATCACTAATGACGTCACATCCATGACGTCACACCCATGACGTCACAGAAATGACGTGCGGATGACGTCATCACCCCTTACGTCACCAAAATGACGTCATCGATGTCACAAAGGTCAAGGTCACGCTGAAACCTAAAATTTTTCGGCACTTTTGCGGTTTCTCGCACTACGCTCCGAGTTTTAGTCCGGTTCCCATGACCTTGACGACTTGGAGCGAATTTGCGATGAGAAACAGCAAAAGTGCCGAGGAAACTTGAAGTTTGCAACGTGACTCTGCCTAAACCGTCATGTGACACCGCTCGGGTGACCTTGAACTAGCCCAGCTGCCTTACTTTAGACCAGTACTACAACCGCGATGTGCACCCTACGACAGACACCGAGCGACTGACTGTCCGGCCCCGCGCACTCTAGGTATATGGGAAGTGGTGGGGGAAATTGTGATAACCTTGGGAAACTTGAAAATGTCAAGCCGGGTAGCACCGTTTCGGTGCTACCTTAAAGTTACATGCTAAAGTGTGATGACCTTGAGTTAAAACATAGAAATACTACAAGTTGATACCTTCCCAGAGTTAAAGTGTGATGACCTTGAGTCAAAACACAGAAATAATACAAGTTGATGCAGTCTCAGAGTTAAAGTGTGGTGACCTTGAGCTAAAATACTGAAGTACTACAAGTTGATATTGCCCCAGAGTTAAAGTGTGATGACCTTGAGTCAAAACATAGAAATACTACAAGTTGATACCATCCCAGAGTTTAAGTGAGATGACCTTGAGTCAAAACACAGAAATAATACAAGTTGATGCAGTCCCAGAGTTAAAGTGTGATGACCTTGAAGTTGTAGAAGTGTGGTGACTTTGAACTACCCCAAATTGTCAGGAATTGGAGTAGCAACCGCGATGTGCACCCTACGACGGACACCGAGCGACTGACTGTCCAGCCCTGCGCACTCTAGGTATATGGGAAGTGGTGGGGGAAATCTCAAGGTCATCCAAATTGGGTTTTAAAAAAATAAGAAACTCTAAACCTCATGCTCCTCTTCTTCCCTTTCCACCTCATTTGTAGTATATATGGTTGACGATGGTAAATTTGACAAATACTCCAGTGATTGTTGATCGTCTTGCTGCAGTATAACTTCAGACCAATCATAATCTAAAGTGACCTTGAGCTTTATTCCCGGGTTGTCGAGGAGAATAGACTTCATCCAATCGCAGATGGTTTCTAAATAATGCACGTTGTCGATTGTCAATTTCCAATTCGTATTGGGTACATCTTCGGTGGAAGACATGGCATTGCAAGCAGGTGTGTCCGCCATGGTTGTTGGAGGAGGAATGATGCTTGGTGCAGCGAGCAATGCTGGTATTACAGAGTAGTGGGGGAAATTTCAAGGTCATCCAAATGGAGTTTTTAAAAAAAAGGAAACTTTTTCTATTTACTTATAACATAACCACTTAAAACTAAAAGGATTGGGATCAACAGTACGTTTAATCACCATATTCGTTATATTCTTCCTGTTTCTCAGTTTTCACCTCCGCCCGGATAGTACCTCCACTCTTTAGCTCCTTTTCGGCTTCTTCTAGTTGCTGGGTAATCGCCATCTGACATTGAAGTTCAAAATCATCACGCGGCACAGATCCGCAAATATCCATCTGAGCCAACCAGAGCTGCCTGAGGTTCTTTTCCTTTTCCTCGACAGCTTCGACGGCTGCATGTAATTCCTTTTCTGTAATAGAGGAGTCCCACAATTGTTGATCATCGGTTTTGTTGACAACCTCCTTTTCAGACTCCTTGTACAAATTGTTCAGCTCCTGCTGAGTCTTAATGGTTACCTCCTCGTAACTAGCACAACTTACATTGAGAGACATCTTGATGTTGTACGGTTGACCGTTGGAGTTGAAATGAGGCTGAGGCACAGCGCTTGGGGGTACTATGAAAAAGTGGTGGGGGAAGTTTCAAGGTCATCCAAATTGTGTTTTAAAAAATCCTATCTTGTTACTGAGCACATATGTCAGTAACAAGATAGGTGTTTTTTTCTCTTTTACATCTTTAATATAACAAATAAATAAACATATTCTACAATGGTAAGAAGAAGGAAGACAACTGCTAGTCAGCTGAAATAATCCAAAGTCTGGCTCGCTTCAGTCTTCATGGACGCCGGTGATGAAGTCGCTGGAGAAGAGTAATGTTCAGACTCTTCTTTTGGGTGTCGGAGATTGCGTATATTGCAAGCGTAGACTTGCACATTTATACGGTAGCCTCGCGCCACCATCAGCTGCAACTCCTTGTACAAGTCGTTCAGCTCCTGCTGAGTCTTAATGGTTACCTCCTCATAACTAGCACAACTTACATTGAGAGACATCTTGATGTTGTACGGTTGACCGTCGGAGTTGAAATGAAGCTGAGGCACAGCGCTTGGGGGTACTATAAAAAGTGGTGGGGGTGTTTGCATCGAAGCAGGTTTAACCTTTAGCTTGGTGGTGGGGGTAACTGTGAAATGCAAAGGTCAAAGGTCAAGGTCACCCGCGAAGTTTAAAAAAAAAAATGCAACATATCAATATGTGACAAACTTCACATATTGATATGTTGCATTTTTTGTCTTTTATGGTTTATTTATTTATAAAACATTACAATAACATATGTACAACAGTAAAATTAAAATCTAACACTGCTGCTTGTCGGCGATGTGGATGGTCAACTCGGTGGAATTGCTACCCGTGCAACCGTGGGAAACCAGGTAGAGACAGCCGGGTTGGATGGAGCGCAGATCCTCGTTCTGGAGGAGATGGACGAACCGTTTCGGCAGGTAGACTTGGAACTTGGGCTCATCCCCCGGAGTGAACGGTGCCTCGCTAAGACTGCAGCAAATGGCCTCTCCAACTGAAGTCTCCATCTTCTTCATGGCGTGGATAATGTAGTGCTTCTCGTCTTTAAGTTCGGAACACTTCTTGACGGGTAGTATGGTAGATTTGGAGTGAGCATTGAACTGCTCAACCAAAGTTTGCAGGAACTGGTGAGATGCCATGGTTGAGTTAAAGATTGTCTTCTTCTTCGTCTTCTTGCTGGGAGATGTTGTCGTCTCGGAATCTCGAGTAATACTCATGCCAGGTCCCGGTCTGCTCCTCACTTATATAACCCCCGTCACCCCCACCACTCCCCACTTCCCCACTTTGAAGGTAAGATGCGAGTTTATAGGCGTTTTTTAAAGCGCAATGTCTATCTTTTTCATGTTCTGGACTTTTAGTACAAATACAAACATTTTCCATCGTATACTTGTAGTTTTTATCCAAGTCCACATCATTAACCGGAACATGAGTAAATTCTTCGATCCATCTCTTCTTTTCCAGTCCTTTTGTATAAATATTGGTAAACCTGTTTGAAAACTGATGCATGATGTTATATAAGTCCGTGTAACTTGCAAAACCATCATACCAATCGATATGATGGAAATATTTTGAAATCCACCTGTTGGTAGTAGCGGCTTTGCTAGTTAATGATGAATAAGAACATGGTGGTTTGAACAAAAATGTATATGGAACACTTGTATTGATATCGAAAAACACAAGTTCTTTTATGATAAATCTATCATTATTACCCCGAAACGCTTGGAACTCAATTATACCAGGTTTGGACTTTACTTGTTCTTCTTCCTTGTCCATTGCGAAGATCACTCGTCTGCTCATGACGAAGTCCAAAGGTCAACTGATTTCCACACCACGGTAGGTACGACTTTTATACCTGGCCGTACAGTTGTTGGCGCGTTGGTGTATATTTAACGTGGGCACCGTCCCCGGTAGGCCTAACCCCACAAAGTGTTTGATATTGTTTTAAAAACCAACCATTGTCATCTAAGTTTCCATCTTTACATTCTCCTTGTTTTCATTTTCATCACTAACACTTGATTCTTCTCCTCCTTCTTCCTCTTCTTCCTGTTTTACTGATTTCTTATGTAGTTGAGCGTATTTTTCCAACTGTCTCCACATTTGTACTTCATGAGGAACCCTATTAAATATAGAAGTATCCACAGGTCCGTACAATATAGGTGCGTCCGGTTGTTTGTCCAAAGTGTCTTCCAAATAATCTTTAATAATAGAACTTGAAAACACTAGTTGTCTCAAGTATCTTGTTATTGGTTCAGTTGCACAGGTTAGAATAAAAAACTCTTCTCGATTAAGTTGAATCTTGTTATCATGTCTTGTTGTGTCTCTAAACCGCAATTGATGGTCACCACGATTCTTTATAATATCAATTTCCACATTTGAATCCAAAAGTCCTACTCTTGTCTTTCTTCCATACATGTTACTAGTTAAATAGCATTCTAGCAGATGCAAGTGCTTCATAAAAGATTCCCAAGCACTATCGGTGAACAAAATCATTTTGGGTCCATGAGTCAAAATTACAGTAGGTGAATAATCCGTCGATTTCATAACACCGATTAAAACACTTTTGTCCAAACTGGATGAGATTGGATAAAATATTCGCAAGAATACCTCACTCAATATGTTAGGAGAAATATTATCTTCAGTATCCCTTTTCTTCTTCTGTGCATTCTTTCTTCTTTTACCTTTTTCCTCAACATTATTACTGCTGTGGAGTTGTCCGCAAGCGTTGTGTTCATCTCCCTCCGGTTGACCTTGAAGATCTAAAAAGTCGGATATCTCCTTCTCAATATCTACTACATTTTCTTGTGTACCACTAGGAGAAGCCATATTGAATAAGATGCTACCCATACAAGAACAGGCAACAAACTGATGAGGAGCGACCTGAACACTCTGCTTTTATACTCGCGGAATGCATTGGAATGTAACAAAACCGGTTTTTTACAATACATTTTTAACAATTCCAGTTAAAGGTGTGTATGTTACGATTTTATCATGTAGAATTAAACAGTATGCAGTTGTATTAGCCGATATAGGCGCGTTGAATTCCATTTCTATTTTTATATCTACACTTGATGATTTTACCGATTCATTTTGTTTAGAACAATCGATTACAACTATAGGGTAACCATCTAAGTATTTTTCTGGTGATAGTAAAGGTGCATTCGTTTTACCATAATATGAACTTTGGAATCTTGCATACATATCGTACAATATGCTGTACTTTTTATTAGCGAATGACACATTTAAATTATCGTATGGAAAAAATTGTGAATTTAAATAAACTTTAATATTTTTCAAGTTGCAATGATCAAATTGGCCTGCATGTTTGGTGATGGTGTCTCTTCTGCCTGTTTGTAAACCAAATATAATATACCTGGCTCGTTCCACATAATTAGATGTTTTAACTGTCCAAGTGTGTCGATCCGTAGTTGGCAAGCTGGGATGTTCATGAAATTCCCAACTTCTAAAAGGAATTACAATATCACGATCAGCCTTTAACTTTCTTAATAGTAGCATTCTATGCTCGTCAGCTAATTTTACATGTGGAACTCTCCATACAATTTTGTCTAATGTTAATTTCCATTCTAAAGTTGCATCTGTTGTACCGTCTGGAGCTTTAATAATATCTTTATCGTTTGAAGATCTCAACAAAACTAATTCTTGTTTAACGTTTAATATTATTTTCCTATAATCTTCAGCAAAACCAAGCAACAAACGTAACGGAATATGAAAATCAAAATTTCCATTTGTATCTGGAGTGATTGTGTCTTTTGCAGGTAAAACCCATCCTGCAGGTTGTATTAAATTGGTTTCATTAGGTGATATAGATGTTAATCCCTTTAAAGTTGTTGCAATACCTACTTTTTTAGTAGAATCAACTGTTACACCTGATATTTCATATCTAATTTCATCAAACAGGAAAGCCATGGGATTATTTATAAATGGAACTGTTGTACCAGTAGTAGTACCGTCCTTTTTAGTAACTTTTCCTTCAATATACAAGTAACTTTCACATGGTAGTGTGTAAATGTCTTGATTTTGTATGGGAATACGAATTTCATCGTTATTGTTTAATTTTGATGAAGTGTAAGGGTTGTGGGTGTGATATTCTTTTTCCCATAGGGTTTCGTCGAATGTTGGACCCTGAGCTATATCCAGTATATCCATTTTCGGTTACTTTTAATCCAATTCTCTCTAAGAAACGAATGTTCTCGCGTGTTAACTCCTCCACAGCTGAAGAGCTACTAATGCGGATTCCCGTAGGTTGTTCGCTTTTAAATGTTAAACCCATGGTTTTGTATTAAAGTGTTGATTTTAAATGTAATCTAACCGTAATAGGCTCTTCTCGGAAATCTATCAAGTTACCGTCTTGATCCAATACGTTCAACACGATGTCTGAAATGAAAGTGGTGTTCAAAGGTAGATATACCAGGTTTTGCGGCTTTTCAACAATTTTAAATCCAGGTGGTACACTGGGGTAAAAAGTATGTATTATATGAGTATTTGCTCCATCTCTGTAAGCTCCTTGTATAATATTACAAGTTATGTCTATACTATTGACTTTTAATATTGTTACAGTTTGTTTACCGGAATGTGTTTTATTTGGTTCTAAAATCGCTCCATCTTTGGGAAATCCTAATAAATCACCAATTGAGTCTGACTTACTGAAATCTATATAATATTTTGAAGTAAGCTCAGCTTTCATTGTATTGTTATTACCTTTTAGCGTTATATTGTCTTTTCCCATTTTATTTTGCAAAAATTCATTAATATGATCAATTTCATAAGAACCTGTGGGTAGAGTGCAAACTTCCAAGTCTGTAAACTTCCCACTGGCATCTTTTCCTTCATAATAATGTAATAAGTTATTTTTACCTTCCGTAACATTGGGAATAGAGTTGTAAGTTGTAAAATCCAACAGTGCTGCCTCCCAAAATCTTCCTTTTTGCAAGCGTAACGCTGGAAAAAGGATACTTCGTAAAGTGGACGATTTTCCTGTTAATGATACCGTATAGGAAGACATCTCAATAGTGACTGATACTTTTAGCTAGGAATTCCAAACATAAATGGCCGCATATTGAAGTATTATCAGGTTGTTCTCTTTTATAGTTGTAATATATGTTTTTAGCAGATTTAAAGTAATGTTCAAGTTCTTTAGGTGGTGGCAAATTTCCAAAACTATCAAAATAATATACATTACTATTTAGTTTCTTATAACACACCCAATGGGTGCCGGACCCTTCAGTATTATCCAAATTTACGATTCCAGTCTCATTTTTCCATATTTTCTTTGGTAAACTGTCTTTCATAAATACTCCGCGGAAAAATGGTATTTTTAAACAGGAAATATATTTAAATAATTCAACATTAGTCAACGCTTTATGTGGTATAACCAATTGATTTCTTTTATTTAATATGCACGATACGGTCTTAGGTATAGACCAGCCCCGTTTTTTACCATTGACCATATTGTCGGTTTTTTATTATTTTTCCTCGGAGAACGTCTTTTTAGTCTAATATTACCACCATGTTTTCTCTTGGTTGATCCTTTTTTATTCTTACCCCTCCTTTTTCCACCTCCTACCGCTGTTTTAGCCTTCATACCTGCTGTTACCGCTAAAGCTGCTGCTTTTTCCGCAATACTAGCGTCACTAGACTTTACTCGTTGCCAAGCTATATTCGCTAGCTTTTTATCAGCGATTGACCTATTTTTTGAATCGGTAAACGTGGAATATGCGATATCGTGTTCTTTACAAGCCTGATCTAACTTATTTATGCCTGGATCACCTCTTTCCAGTCGTTTTTTCAATTTAGTTCCTGGTCCGCAATACTGATAACCTCCCGGTATGTGAAATTCGTATGGTAAAGCGTCTATTGCTCTGTTTACGATAGATCCTACTGGAATACGATTTAAAGCTTTACTTAACAGAGAAACCGCTGTGGACGTGATACCGCCTCCTTTCCGTATAGTGTCTCGATATGGACTGGTGTAATGAAACGCCATGATTGTCTTTTATATTCGAAAAGCGTAACCCATGTGTTACCTCTATGACAGGTTGCACATAAATGATGTAATATATGGTGTTATTTAATTAAATATCAAAATCACCCCAATCTGATGATCTAAACTTTTGTGTGTTATGATTAAAAAAATATTTATAAAGAATTTCTTGTTTAATCCATGTATTTCTCATTTTTTCGTCAATAGGTTTATGTTGTCCTGCTGCAATATAATTATGCATATCAAATAATAAATTACCTATTACTTTAACAAGAAAATTAACAGTTACAGCGTTATTGGCATAATCAGGGTCTGCAACATTTGTTAATCGTTTGTTATCACAATTCCACCATTTTTTTCCAGTTGGCTCTAATTGTATTATCTGTTCATAAGTAACAGCATCACCAGGCTTTTCACCAATACCTAAATTTGTCAATAACTTTCCTTTACCATCCCAAACATAATTGTTTTCTTCAAGCAAAGTAAACTTTTTATTTCCTTGTACAAATACATCTCCTTGACGTGTTACTACTTGGTTTTGTTTCACAAAACCGGAGGTTTCTTGTTTTAAAGTTTCCTTCATTTGACCCACCGTTGCACCATCTGATGGTGCAAAACCATCTTTTACATTCGCTAAACAATTACCAAGACAGTCAATAACTCCTACATCACGTGTAATACAATGATCTTTGATGTATTTTAAATTTACAGCATCATTTTCATTTTTTGGATAACCTATATCGTTAATAACAAATTTATAAAAAGAAAACCCATCTTTTGTCTTTTCAGGTATTATAGAATGTAAATAGCGTCTATTTATGCTGTCTTTTTCATCTACAGGGTCTGCTACGTTAGATATACGTCGATTTTCAGCATTATACGTTTTTCCATCGAATTTTTACGTATTTTTCAATTCCGATGATAAATAACCTCTGTTTATTGCATCAGCGTTTTGATTTGGCTTACCGACGTTGGAAATTCTATGATTACCCGCGTTATATGTGTTTTTGTCTAGTTTCAGTGTTGGTAATATCTCTTTTTTTAATACTTTTAAATTTATTGCATCATTTTCATCTGTGGGATCATTAATGTTTTTTAACCGTTTATTACTAATATCATAATCTCCATCAGGTGTTTGTGGTAAGCCAGCACCTCTTTTTAAAGTATTAAAGTAATATAATCCATCCGAGGAATATCGTCCGAACTTGTCAACACTCATGGTGCAACTGAATAACATTCTAGAGTGTAACCCATTTTTATAATATTAGTCTCGATTTCTAACCCATATCAGTTTTTATACAAATTCTTAGTCTTTATCAGTTACATTTTCATCGCTCCCGGGACATTTAAAATATTTAAAATTTCCACTAACTAATGCTCCGTCTGATTCATTTCGAAACACATGATTTTTATGAATAAATTGTTCACCAGACAATTTTCTAAATCCGCTAAATGAATTTGGATCTGCAATTAATATATTTTGATAATCATTTACATCCATTAATTTAAATCTTTGCTTATTATAAATAAACTCTTTATTTGCACTGTCATATTGTAATGTTTGTCCTACAGTTGCAGCATCATTTGGATCTCTTCCATTATGCAAGTATTTTATTACTTTATTTTTACATGTAAAAAATCTAAAAGAATGATCTGGATCTAGATGTACGGTTTGTGATAAAGCAGCTGCATCATGTTTTTCATAACCCCATCCCATATTTGATAACCCTTTACCCATGCAATCCCAAGCATTATTTTTGTATGTTAATAAATTAAATTTTTCATTACCTTGAACAAATTCATCCCCTTGCTTTGATACTACTTGATCTTGTTTTACAAAAGAGGTTGTTTCTTGTTTTAAGGTTTCCATCATTTGACCCACTGTTGCACCATCTGATGGTGCCGAACCATCTTTAACATTCGCTAAACAATTACCTAGACAATCAATAACTCCTACATCACGTGTAATACAATGATCTTTTATATATTTTAAATTTACAGCATCATTTTCATTTTTCGGATAACCTATATCGTTAATAACAAATTTATAAAAAGAAAAACCATCTTTTGTCTTTTCAGGTATTAATGAATGTAAATAGCGTCTATTTACGCTGTCTTTTGCATCTTTAGGATCATCTACGTTGGATATACGTTTATTTTCAGCAGTATACGTTTTTCCATTGAATTTTAGCGTATTTTTTAATTCTGATGATAAATAACCTTTGTTTATTGCATCAGCGTTTTGATTTGGCTTACCAACATTGACAATTCTATGATTACCTGCGTCATATGTGTTTTTCTGTAGTCTTAATGTTGGTGATATATTTTCTTTTAATACTTTTAAATTTATTGCATCGTTTTCATCTGTGGGATCTTTTATGTTTTTTAACCTTTTATTAGTTATATCATAATCTCCATCAGGTGTTTGTGGTAAACCAGCACCTCTTTTTAAATTATTTGCGTAATATAACCCATCCGAGGAGTAACGTCCGAACTTGTCGACACTCATGGTGCAACTGAATAGTAATCTAGGGAGTAACGCATTTTTATGAGATTACCCCACGGTTTCGGAGTTCATCCACTAAAGCCACCCATTCGTTTTCCAATCCAGTATGACCCGCTTCTTTAGCTTCATGTATTAGTTTCATTCTATCCACCAATTTATTGATATTATTGTAATAAATCACATTTGTGTTATATAGTTTCTTCATTAAACCTGTACCTGTAACAGATTTGTTTCTTTTTCTTGGTTCTGGAGCACTTATATCCAAAGTGGATGACACAAACCTTCGTTTTACAGGTTTTCTTGGCATTATCGGCATTGGTTGTCTTCTCGTTGTTGGTATTAACTTGGATACAAATACTCTATATTTTAAAGACCTAGATCTAAAAACTGGCTGGTCAGCTAAATACTTCCTCCTGTATGCATTGGTGTGTTCCAAAATCTGTTTATATGCTTCCATATCTTCTTCTTTAACTAACAATTCTAAAGGCTTTTTTTCAAATAATAATTCAAATAATCCTCTTGTGCCCTTATATCTTTGATTACCAACAATAATATTATCATCTTCATCAATGTTTACCGGGCTATTACCAACCATTAAACCTTCTTCTGTTAATCTTACTCCATAACTATGGTAGTTTTTATTAGGATTTATTCCAGCTAACATTTTTATCATGTATTTCCTTCCTAAAGGTCCTTTGTTATGAATGTTTTCACCCAACAAGCTTATGTTTGACGGACCTTCCCTTGCTTCTTCTTCTTTTTCCTCTTCACTAGCAGTTGATACATCTTCATGTCCTCTTTTAGCTTTTACTTCATATAATTCTCTTATACCACTATAGTCTGGTGATTCTAGCTCTCTTTCAGGTTCTTCACCGGTAAAACCACTATATGTAGAGGATTCCAGGTCTTCATCACTAAAATCTTCTGATTTTATATTTTCTCTTTCAAACTTTGTAATAGGTGCAATTGCATCTCCTTCCAAAACGGGTTTAGCAAATTTTTTGTTTAATTGTTTCAAGGGTTCAGTAATAGGTTTCAAAGTAGATTCAAGAAATTTCTCCCTTTCGCTAATACCTAATTTTAATGCTCTGTTTTTATCCCGAATAGAATCACTAAGTGATTTTATTTCCTTTATTAACTTTTCTTGGTTAACCATGTTTGTAGCAAGACGTGTTGTACAACAATGAATGTTTTACATCATGATCAGTGTATTAGTATAAATTTATCAAATCCTATCCTGTATCGACCATTGTTTAGCGGTTGTTCCTTTATAATTGTTAAAAACCCATACTTTTCAGCCCAAGCCTTTCCACACAACTCTTTAAATCGTTCGAATGGCATATCCGCACTTACATGGTCATAATATATGTGTTTTAGGTTGGTTTCATCCTGTTTAAATACAATTAACATGTTTGCATTGTCTCTAATGAGCTGTTTCGGTATTTTGCTGTAAGTTTGACCAATATAAATGCTATCTATGTTGTTATGTCGACCCATGGCGAAGTAATTCCTTATTGTATTTTGATTTTCACAAGATACATCGTCAAATATGAATACTGAGAATGGTTTAGCCTCTTGCGGTTGCATGACACTCTCGCTCGCGTTAAATTTAAAATATTTAACTTCAGGTACATTATTGAGTATTTGTTCCAATAACTGATATTTTGGTTGTTGTAGTGACTTTGAAAATACATATAAATTATTAAAACGTAAGCCTTTAGGGTTTGTAATCAAATTGAATACTACATTTGTTTTTCCACAATTGGAAGGACCGGTAACCAGACAACGCACCGTGTTTGGTAACAAAACACCGTGTTTCCCAGTATTGAATTGAGAACCATCCACTGTGAGTTCATCTATATTATTAATAGTAAAATTGTCTTTTTGCGGTATTATCTCCATCCTTTGTAATGGTTCAACCCAAAATGATGCTCTATCATTATATTAGATCCTTTTTAGGTATCCAAGAATCTTCCGTCTTATTAAATCCTAACCATCTTACTTTAACCTTATCTTTTTTGCGTTGCAACACCTTTTCTACTAGATATACATCACCTACTGTTGATTTTAACATTTCATGTCCATAAAAACCTCCTTCAAGCAATTGTCCTTTATTATCTTTTAAAATGTAAGTTTCTGGTACTGTAGGTTGCACCTTAAATACGGTAAATACCTCATTTGTCCAGTTCGGAAGATATCTTTTACTGAATACACCTTTGTATTTGCTTATTCGCACTTTATCACCAACATTAAACCTTTTAGGCTTTAGTTTTTCAACTTTTGGTTTAGTATTCATTTTTATACGTTTTAATACAAGTTTTTCATTTTTATTAGTCACCTGGCTTGGTTTCATACCGATAGTTCTATGAAACTTGTTATTGTAATCGCTTATAAGTTTTGGTAACACATCAATCCATACGTGTGATCCTCTGTTGGAAAACATCTTATACATCGCACCTTTTAAAGTTCTGTTAAATCTTTCAATTATTGATGCTTTTACCTCTGAATTGGTTGAGTAATGGTTAATGTTGTGTTTTTCATTAAATTTGCAAATTCCTTATTAAAATATTCTTTTCCATCATCAGTTTGTAAATGTTTTATAGTATGTTTGTCTCTTTGTATAGCTGTTTCCATTGCTTTTGTAACACTTTTGCCACTTTTATCTTTTAGTGGTAAAGCATCTGCCATTTTTGAAAAACAATTAATAATAGTCAATATGTATTTAAATCCTCTATTTTGTTTACTATAAGGAATCATTTCGATTAAATCCGCTTGATATAAATCATTTATTCCTTTTATCACTGTATTTCTTCGTGGAAACTTTCTTCTTGCAGGTTTATGAAGCTCGTTGACAATTTCTTGCTTCAAGTTCTTCATATTGCAGGTTTGAATGTTTCATGTATCACATGTATAATCACAATGAATGTTGTCTTAAATATTCACATCATTTATATAGGTCAAGGTCATCCAAAC
>JAQYXR010001590.1:0-29744 GCA_030545055.2 Neoaliturus tenellus | reverse complement strand
TATAAATCCTTTTTTATTTTTCCAATATTTGTTTTTAACACTCTCTCTTCACAAAATGAATAGGCCCTACAGTTATGCAACCCAACAAATACTCGTCGATTTGTATAAATTTTTTTTGGGTAAATTAAAAAAAAGGTAGTTCTCAATTGTATTTTATGTATACTTATTAGAAAGGGCAACAGCATTTTTATCTTATTAGCTCTACATTTTAACTGTTTTTAAATTTGGATAGAATACGTTCTACATGTATATTTATATTAAATTAATTGATTATTCTGTTGTTCACTGATGTTAGTAACTCCTATCATGGGTTTTATAAGTTATTGTTAGTAACCATAGAAAAAATAAAAATATCGTTTAGTTTTATGTGATAGTTTCTAAACGCTCCACGAATGCTTGAACTTGAAGTATTAAACATGAAGTAGATCAGGTGTTGTGTGTCGTACATTATGTGATCTTATTTATTTATTTATTTAACAGGATTTACTAAGATTTTTCCAAATCATTTAGTGTATAAAGAAATAGTTTAACCCATTTCTTTCCTAGTAGGGTTTAAAATATTTACTTTCATATAACAATTGGATTTTTTCAACTTTCCCTAGGCATAAATTGAATACTTGCCAGTGCGGTGACTGGCCGCACTGGTCTACCTCATTATCACGTGACTTGCTGATTGCAATCGACGGCCAGGGGCTGATGAATATTCAGACTACATTAATGTGCAATGTTCCGTCTACCGTGCTGTAGTTATAACTTGTTATAAGAAGATCAAACGTTTTATAATAACCAATAATTAAGACGTTTTAAGAAAACATAATGGATTGAAGAATATGAATTAAAGATGAGATTAAAAACAACATGAACTTTCTAATAAAATATGATTTTAGGTATCTTATTTCTATATCAGTTATTAACTTTGTCACATCAACTATAAACTAACTGGCTTATTTATAAAAAATGCGGTTTTTAGTGTGCCATGAAGAATAAAAGATAAGGCTATAGGTGTATTATGCAGTTCAGTTCATCAAAGATGACATAAAAATTAATTGTTGGTCGTAAAAGATCAAAAAATTATTAAGTTATCAGTATGTATGATAAATATTGATACAGTATGCATTGTCTTTTCTAATTAAATAAAACTTATACTAAAATGTGTAATGATCAATTCTCAGTCTTAAACTTTTAAATTACCTGTACTTTAATCTTATACATAGATTTAATTGAATAAGTTTTAAGTTAAATTTTCTTTTTGTTTATAAATATTCTATCAATTTGTAAAAAAATTTGAGGGTAAAACTAAAAAAATCAAACAGTGAATACTTCTGTGCTTCAATCATCATCTAAATGCATGCATTTACTGTCAAATATATGTAACGAATGTCCGGCCTCACTGTTATCCAAAAACAAGGCCTGCCGCCATCCGACATGCGACAAAATTGTTGATGACCTCAGGTTTTATTGGACACAATGGAATTTATTACTCATACATCATGCTCGAATGATATTTTTCTATTTTGGTTAACCTAACTAAAATAACCGGTAAAAGTATTATTCGTTACAAAAACTTTTATTCATTTATATTCAAATATTGCAGTTAAATTTTATTCGCCTAACCCATAAATCAATTTTAATTAAGTCTATATGTAAAAATGTCAATGATGATGAGATATTTAAATCAAGCAAAATTCTTTTAAACCACAAAATATTGAACAGAGACTTAACGTTTTCTTATAAACTAATGTTATTTGCTTTAAAAAAACGTGTATTTAAAAATTACTTTAAGACTAAATGTTAAATAATGAGATTTATTTATAAATTAAAATTTCATTATAATTAAATGAGTAACAGTTCTTGTTTTCTTCAATGTCCCAAATATCGACTTGAGTCCAAAGATTAATGTGTTTGCGAAAAATGTAAGATGCCCAACAACAATACTTACATATTAATTTTTCTCAACTGAACATGTAGTTTTATTCTGCTAAACATAATGGCTATCGCTGAATAAAATAAAATGAAGTCAAAAAATGACCACAATAACATACTATACACATTGAATCATTTTTCATTTTAAATATTCTTATAATAAAAACTACCCTTTTTACGAACAACAGTGTATCATTTGATGATTATTCATATTTAGATTATAAAAAATATTGTTTTACTCTTATATTTATACTTTTTTATGGTTATGTAATTCATCAATAGTGTGCATTATGTAGGACTCTAAACACTTTGTGTTAATTAGTGAGGTGTAAATTGGATTAATTGAATTTTTGGTTTTGTTGGAAAAATTACCCTGGATTAATTTCTCGAGTAAAATTGATACTTTTGGAGACACAATTTGGTTATCTCGTCTGTAGGGTTCATAAAATAATTAGTTTAGAATAAATAAGCCCATTTTTGACACACTAAAATGAAAAGAGGGGAAAACTCACCCCGAGGTCCATATTTTCGGTGCTTGGAGAAGACACTGCCGGTGACGCCATCATGCCCTGGATTGATGGACGCCAAGGAACCGCCACCACAAGGGACCACAGTAGTGATTGTTTTTCTGGTCGAAGTATGTCCTCACTCCCGTTCACGCACACGGAAATCTTGCTATGATCGCACGTGAAGCAAAGTTCAGAATAGGCCTACCGATAATCTTGAAGTACGCGATCGCGGAAGCCCGATCCAAAATTGCACTTTTCACTGCTGCAAAACACCTTACGAAGGGAATTTTTTTACTGTTCAGATAGAGATATTTAGCGATACTTAAGAATAAAATGCTCACTAAACTCACTAAAGGGTGAGAGAGAGAGAGAGAGAGAGAGAGAGAGAGAGAGAGAGAGAGAGAGAGAGAGAGAGAGAGAGAGAGAGATTTATAATTATTAGAACCCAAATGAGGGTATGAGAGATAAAATCGGAAATACACCGACAACGGCACAGAGTCAGCCGCGAGAGAGAGACGCCGGAGAAGGACTCCTCAAACAGTAACGTTTTTCCGTGAGGAAAGGGAAAACTATATTTGGCGAAAACCCGCCAATAGGGAAGAGCGTCATACCTGTCAGCTGGATCAAGGCGGCAGTGGTTTGAATTTGAATTGTAAAATGATTTTGTCTTACTTTATAATTAATTGTTAAATACTTAACACTTTGTTTACAAAAAGATATTGTTTATGTTATTCCCTTGGTTATTATATTGAAGTGGCATTCCACGTTTAATATGGAAAATTGTAAAACCATATCTTTATATATATTATATTCAACCTATTTCATGTCCGTGATGTTTTATGTCAAAGTGAAAAATGGCCGAGTGAAGGGACATCATTACGGTTCACTTCTCATTAGAAGCTGACCTCTCTAGACCACACCTCTCGGCTTGTGTTACACAATATGTAGGCGTACTTCACTTTGATTTGGGTTTGATGTTTAAAAAAACCTATGAGATTAATTTATTGTTACAATAATAGAGACATTTTTTACTTTATCAGTTTTTTCACTTAGTTAATAATACAGCTTCAATATTAGTTTTCCGTCTTGCTGATAATAGAGAAAAACAAACAAATTAACTTTAATGATTCTATTTTATTTATTGTTTGCAAGTAGTATTAAAACATACTAAATTATTTTACTTAGAGGCCTTAAAATATTATATTGTTGATTGATTATAAAATTATAAAATAATTATTGAAGTAATCCTTAGTTTCATAAATATTAGCCATATATATTATATGTTTTTTTTTTGTGTGTGTTTTGTGCTAATTTGTTCTCCATACTATTAAAATCAATCATATCACTCATTTTATATGATGGTCAAGCAAATTTTGATATGATTTTCTTGGCAATTGAATCTACTTAAATATATAACCCATTAAACTATTCGTAATTAATATGTTTACTTAATATAAATTATGTTTTTTATAAGTAATATCATTAGAATATTTTAAGTTTGGAAAGTCGTTTTGGATACCTAGGCTGTTTAATAAATGAAATGATACATTTTTTAATAAATGAAATGGTATCTTTTGTAATATTTTTTTGGACGAAATTGCCTCTGCGATTTTGAAAATAAAGTAAATTTATCACTGTTTCAAATGTAACGTCATTTTGATAAATTCACTACAGTTTTCCTGATTTGTACCAGAATGTTTTAAATTAATAATTCTAAAATGGAAATACAAAATACCATAAGTTTACTAGTTTCGATCACTGTCACAATAAAGCCATCATTAGTACGTTTTAGGTATAATTTAGGTATATACGGTTTGCGGTATAGGTGCAGTTGTATTTTTTAAGTTTTGATGTACAATTTGGACATATCCACAATGTCCACTCTAGGTTTGTGCCACTTGGGGAGAACACTAGGTTACGGGTCTACGTCGTCCATTGTATACACATAGTGGCGACTCTTGCCTGGCGAAAACAAACATCAACAATCCAGCCTCAAGCGGTAGCAAATAGTGGCTACTTGACTTTAGAGGCAAAGTAAAGTTAATTGAAATAGCCATCAACATTTTCTTTAATGGCATGGATTTGAAGTATGTTTTATTTAATTTAAACAGCACTGCACAAATAAAATTACAAATAAATTATTGATCAGAGATAAACAATTCATTCATTTATTTTCTAAGTCCACGTGCACCTTTCTTTCTGCTTAAATTGATTTTTTTTGTTAAATTTAATTAGCCTTACATAAGTCATTAAATAAACGTATGGTTAATTAAATGTTTTCAATATTGATATTCAGAATACATGATGACTATCTAATCTCTAATCAGCCTTGACACCTACGAATGTAAAACAATTCAAATTGATTTTACTTACGTAAAACAGCCTGAAGGTGTCAAAAATCCTTTTTATTCATGCAGGACATGTTTCGGGCAAATTACTGCCCATCTTCAGCTGCTAAGAATTTCCTATAAGCTAAACACATACGCACATTGTCCAATGTTTGTCAAGAATTAAAAGTAAGAACAAAAATGATACATGTATTTACATTGCTGGTACCACGGCACATGACAGCCTCCTGAGGTCCGAGATGCCTGAGGAAACCACTTTGGTTGGGTACGCCGATGACGTCGCAGCTCTCATTGCTGCACGCAACGTTGAGCTGGCCCAACTGAAGTTGAACCGAGTTATGCGGGTAGTCAACAACTGGATGTCCGATCACGGTCTCTCACTTGCTCTCAGTAAGACGGAGATCGTGATTCTTACGAAGAAGAGGATCGACACCGTCGTCCCGTTTCGAGTGGGAAGGGAGGTGGTCACATCAACTCGTGCCGCCAAATACCGCGGGGTTATGGTGGACACCAAGTTAAGCTGGAGGGATCAGATCTTCCGTACGGCGGACAAGGCCGCTAAGGTAGTGACTTACCTTAGTAGGCTGATGGCCAATGTCGGGGGTCCCCGATCCAGCAGAAGACGTCTGTTGATGTCCGCGCTCCAGTCCGTGCTTCTTTACGGGGCAGAGGTGTGGGCAGGCGCTCTAGATAAGGAGTGCTACAGGTTGCGACTCGCCCGGGTTCAGCGTCAAGCTGCGCTCCGGGTGTGTTCCGCCTACCGGACAGTGTCCGAGCCTGCCGTCCTGGTGGTCGCCGGAGTCATCCCTGTCAAGCTCTTGGCAGGGGAGAGGAAAGCGATTTATCAGAGACAAGGCGAGATCGGCAAGGACACGGCAAGAATAGAAGAGCGCTCCCGAACCTTCCAGCAGTGGCAACACAGCTGGGAGCACGACACCCGAGGACGATGGACTGCGCGACTTATCAAGCAGGTCCAACCATGGTTGGAACGGCGGCATAGGGAGGTGGACTACTACCTGACCCAATTTTTGACAGGTCACGGCTATTTTCGGTCGTACCTGAACCGGATGGGAAAGACCGGTTCACTGGACTGCATTTATTGCCCGGGTGTTCCCGACGATGCGGAACACACATTCTTCCGCTGTCCCCGTTGGGAAGGGCCCCGCCTGGAGGCCACACAAATCTTTGGTGCATTTTCGGTGGACTCGGTCTGCCAAAAGATTTTCGATTATGAGGGCAACTGGGATTGTTTGTCACAGTTCGTCCGGGGCATCCTCCTGGAAAAGAAAACCGATCTGGACCGCGAAGTTGCCCAGATCCCTTGATCGAGCGGCTGGATAAGGAGCGAGCCCCACGGGCGTAAGCCAAATTTAGGCCTAGCCTGACGTAATGTGACAAACAATTCCAGGTTAGATTCCTAAAGAGTAGAGGAGGTTTTTTAGTGGGTCAACCCGTTTTTAGGGGAGCCACACACTACAGGCTGGCCACCTGTGTGCGTAATGCATTTTCCCGCCTCTCCCTCAAAAAAAAAAAAAAAAAAAAAAAAAAAAAAAAAAAAAAAAAAAATACGGCACATCGCGTACGCGTCAACGGACGATCGCACTAAAATTTTACTAATTAACCGGTCGGAGTCTGTAGGCCTACTCTTGTACTTTTAACACCTTTTTTCTTGTACTTTTTTACTTTTTATCTGTACTTTTAATTCTTGACAAACATTGGACAATGTGCATGACTCATAACTCATGTTTAGCTTATAGGACCTTTTTAGCAGCTGAAGATGGGCAGTAATTTGCCCGAAACATGTCCTGCATGAATAAAAAGGATTTTTGACACCTTCAGGCTGTTTTACGTAAGTAAAATCAATTTGAATTGGTTTACATGACTATCTACTTCAACTGTGTATTTAACTCATCGAAGAGAACAGGGAGACCGGGGCTAGTTGGGTACACTTTTGGCCCAAGAATTTTCAAATTTTTTGTATGCATGTTAGAAAAAAACTAAAAATACCTATGTGTAAAGGGACTTTTTGTCTACATTAAAAAATCAAGTTTACTTGCTATTTATTACCAGTATCTCGGGAATAAAAAAATCCCTAATCAATACAAGTGTACCAACTAGCCCCATATGCGGGGCTAGATGGTACACAGGCCGGGGCACGTTGGTACACTATACTAAAGAATTCAGGTTAACAAAAACAAGATAATATTTCAATGTCCAAAACTTTATTTGTAACTTTACAGTATATTAATAAAATATTTAAATTTAAGACTTCAAAATTGACAGGCTCTCTTGCATCAGATATATATATATAGCTGTCCGGTTGTCAGTAACTGAAATCTGCATTTTAACTTCCGGAGCTAAGAACGCATAGCATCTTGAAAAAAGAACAAAACAGGTTGTAGTAATAGATAAGTTAATTAATAATTATCTAATAATTTATAAATTATTAATTTAATTTAATTGTTTAATAATCTGTATTTTTTATATTTTCCAACTGAATTATTTTAATCAAATGGAGTTTTCTAAATTCTGAACCAATATTTTACTAACTTTCCCCATTTGACTTTCTAAGACATATAGGCTACAACATGTAACACTTTTCTAATAATTATTTCTTTTGTAAAAGACAAGAAATTCATATATTATTAGGCTACTTAAATGTAGATAAATTGATTCATACCAGGTTCTATTACGTCTACATTTTCGTAGGTCGCTCTCGCAGTATCTAATCAGTATTTTTTTTTCGATATCGTTGTAGAGTGTTATAGGTATTTCATAATGTTTTGCAGCTTCTTTCAAATTCATGGTCCCAGAAGTAACTACATTTACTGGTTTTTCATTAAATAGTAATAGTCATTTAATGAAATTACACCGTACCAACTAGCCCCGTCACTTGTGTACCCAACTAGCCCCGTCACCATATTTTTTACTTAACGTGCCATGCAGCTTGTGTTTTTAGAGATAAAATTAGTTTATATGCAGCAAAGTGTCGCCAATTAAATAATCTATAAGACTGAACTATAGTGCATGCCCTACTATAAATAGGTATTGACTTTTAATTGACAAACTAGGACATATAAAAGTTACTCGACAGCAAGAAAAACAAAAAACATCACTTCCTTCCCTCAATAAGAGCGGCAATCTACTGAAAATTCGTGGAGGGGATGGGTGGGCGGTAACATACGAACTCTGCAAGTTTTAACTGGATAACTTAATCCGTTCGCTTAAAATGGCGGGTGTACCAACTAGCCCCTGTACCCAACTAGCCCCGGTCTCCCCCATACAAGTTCATAAACAATCAGTTATTCAAACAAAACAACTGGAGGTAACTTATTTTCCCTATTTGTCTTTGATGAAATAATGATGAAACAACGTAGACCTTGTGTGTTATGTGAAGATAAGAGTGTTGGTTTGAATACAGTTATGTTTAGCTGAGTAAGGAAAACCTCACACTTTATGGTTTTTAAAATACGATGAATGTTGTCTTGATATATGTGTGTAAAAACGATTAAAATATTGCAACTAACGTTCTACTAAAACATACTACCCAAAAATGTATTTCAATATTATATATTTATATTTTTATAGAATTGGTAGAACGAGTTTTACTTAATATTTACTTATATAACCTAATAAGTTTTACTAATAATTATTGCCTATATGTTGAATTTATTTCAACTAGGTAACAAGATAAATGCATCCTATATTGATCCAGCAATCTATAAACATAATACCTATCAACATAAAATTATTGACCATGGTCAATTTGGTTATCGCTTCGGGCAACGAATGATAGCTTATGGTGAGGCTATTACTCGGTACAATGACATATTAGTTTGATTGGTAATAATGTAATTGGTGATAGAGTAATAATGTATTTTACAATCATAGTATGTTTGGTATGTGTAAAATAGTATCCGTCACTTGTAACAGAATAAACAATATTTATAATTAGCTTAACAAGTTAAAATAACATTTTATAGTGCAAATTCTAATAACGCTTTTACATTTCTCAGAGAAAGCAAAGAACACCTCTAGGCTTGGTGACGAAATGTAATATATATGTAAATTCGCCTGGTTGGCTATATTCCTAAGGATAACGTACAGTGTTTTAAGACAATCAGAAAATATCAAATGAATATGAATGTTAACTCATAACTTTTCTATCGAATAAATTTGAATGTTTTTCTACTACTGAAGACATATAATGTCGCTAGATCTGTGTTTTATCTCGAGAATAATGTACAGTCAAATCATTAAACACCATGTGCACCGTATAGTTGAAAAACTATCGTAATATTTCAACCATAAACGAGTTAAAAACTTTTCAATTACATTATCAATGAAACTGCATATAGGTCATGGTTTGGATCGTAAATCGTTATAGGCTAAAACTAAGGGACCGGCCACTTACTTGATAAATTTGTGTAATTGAAACTGTGATGCTGAAGTAAGTGACCATTGAATAAGCAATGCTGCATGTATTCAATATACTTGATTTAAATTTAATTGTTGGTTAAATAATGTTTAAAAAATTAAATCATACTTTATTTAGTATATCAGGTAAATTGACATTATAATTATATGAAAAAACATTTCTTCTATACTGATATTGAATTATATGTTATTACAAGGATACTGTACCTAAGCTAGACAGCAGGCATTCTTGTAGGGAAATATTTTCCTCCTAAACTCAATTAATCTGTGACTGTGACAAAGACTGTGCCCACTGATAGTCTCGATCAAAGTAATGGTTTTTTTAACCCAGGCTGTAACTCAAAAACCTCCAACATAAACATGGATAGTACATATCTTAAGGTGAAAAGACGTTTTTCTGTGTTAACCTTCCTTTTTATAAACATACAATGTATGGGTGACAAGTTTTCGCTTCTAAAAGATTTTTCTTACAGTCATAACTACGACTTCGTCTGCCTATCAGAGCACTGGAAGGGTAAAGACAATATTGACATATGTACCCTAAACGGCTATAATCTTGTTTGTAATTTTTCTCGTACTACATATGGTAGGGGAGGAACTCTCATCTTTGCTAAATTAAAACACATTTGTAAACCTATCGACTTGTCCGAATACTGCATTGAAGACCATGAGGCCAGCGAAGTAATGATTGAGTGTCAAAAACTTATTGTTACCTCAATCTATTGCACGATAGACAGTGATAAAGGGACTTTTCTAATTAACGTTGAAAAAATACTAACCTACTTCACCAAAAAATGGTCCAATTACAAGATTATTATTGGTGGGGACGTCAACGCTTAGTTTGATGTTACAACTGATCGAAGATCAGTTACGGAATTGCTCAATCTTCTACAACAATTCAACATTTATCATCATAACAACCTGTCTACCAGAGGAAATGCCTGCTTGGACAGTGTATTCTCTAACATACCTAAAGAAGACATCTTTTGTGATGTAAAATGCTTTCATTTCTCAGATCACTATGGAATTCTGTTTCGCGTTATCTTGCAGAAAGACCTTGAGATTACAAAGAATTTAAAATCAGTCTCGAAAAGGTCTTTCTCAAAGCAAAATGTTTAAAATTTCAAATCCAAAATTGGGAATATCAATTGGCTGGAAGAATTGGAGATAACTAATTGGCTTCCTGAGGATCATGAAGGTAACACTTTTGATTTATTAATTTGTATATTTATATATTTTATATATACATGCAATAGAGTATTAATTTATATATTTCAAATTTATTGTTGCATAGTTTTAAGAATCTGAATGTTTATAATGTAAGAAAAGATGTGCACAAGCATAACACCCGTTACAAAAATAGGCTAGACATTCCTTTTGTAAGACTTGAAAATCAAGGAAAAGTCATGTGATCATTGGAATCAAATGTATCAACAAACTTCTGTTACACCTACCCTTCTATGTCTATAAAAGGAGAATTTCACAATGGCTGACCAGTAACCCTTTTTATAGCCTCAAAGTTGTTTGACTGTTCCCCAGATAATTTCCTTTGTAAATTAAGTTAGGCTTAGTAAATTTATATCACCCTCACTTGTTGCCATAGCCTAATATGTTTTTTTCCCAGATGATGTATATATAAGTTATTTAATCTATTTTATATTTAATGTTATATTCTTAAATAATATTGTGATACTGCAATCTGTGATATAAAAAAATTGATTTAAGTTTTCTATTCAATTTGACAAGTGCCTTTTAATCTCTTGACTGTATCAATGCATCCAAAAATATCAAACGATAATAAACTTTGATTCTTGATTCTTGTGGACGATCCAGCCCTCCTAGTGGCTTTGCATGTTCGTGTCCCAAATTTCAATTCTATTTGATATTTTTTTTCTCTTTGCCTCATGTTAGGACATTTGCCCGGAGATCCTCTCTACTTTTCCTGTCACAAATTTGGACATTTGTAATGATTCACTAACATGGAATGTTTAATAAAAAGTGCATCAGCGGCTTGTCCATTTAATTTTTGTTCTTGTTGGTTTATCTACTTTTATTTAATTATTTAAACTATTGATAAGTGGCAAATTGCCTGCTTATAATGTTTTTTTGTGCTGTAAGCTTATAATCTTACTAGAAGTTACCCGGCGCGCGTTGCTGCTCACAAATTAAGTTGTTTACACAAATAAAGTTATTTTATTAGTTTTTTTTTATATAACAAAAAAGTCGATGGAATAGAAGGTAAGTGTACTAATTTTATTGTCAAGCAAAGGATAAACAATAGTTTTTGTCTTTTGATTTAGTGTATAAATTTAAAGATTTTCATGTGCCAACTCGTAAGCACAGCACGTATAACTGGCCGTGCGAAAAACAGGCATTTTTCAAACTTAAATCGGGAATAGTCAATGATGCCCTTGTACCTTATTGATCGTAATTGAGAATTTAAGAGCACCTATGAGCAAAGAGGCACGTCCATGTCAAAAAACAACCCCGGAGGCAGTAAATTAATTTTCAATTCCAGTGGAGTGAAGCCCAAAAATGCTTAAAAAACTATATTTGCAAAACCGTTCCTTGATGAGTAGCTATGAGCAAAGAGAACTCAAACCAAAGTCAAATTTCAAACCCGGAGATGATAAAGTAATTTTGAAGTCCAGTGAGGCGGAGCCCTAAGTGCTTACAAAACTATATTTGAAAAACCATTTCATAGTGATCACCTATGAGCAAAGAGAATCGTACATCAAATTTCAATCCCGGTGGCCCTAAAGTAGTTTTGAAGTCCAGTGGGGCAGAGTCCTAAAAAGCTTAAACAAACAATATTTGCAAAACCATTTCTTGGTGAGTACCTTACTTATGAGCAAAGAGAACAGTCCATGTCAAAGTTCAAACCCGAAGGTCCTAAAGTAATTTGAAGTCTATTGGGGCGGAGCCCTAAAGAGCTTAAAAAATATATTTGGAAACCCGTTTCCTAAGTGAGTACATTTGCGCAAAGAGAATCGTCCATCAAATTTCAACCACGGTGGCCCTAAAGTAATTTTGAAGTCCAGTGGGGCGGAGCCCTAAAGTGCTTACAAAACTATATTTGCAAAACCATTTCATAGTGATAACCTATGAGCAAAGAGAATCATCCATCAAATTTCAACCCCGGTGGCCCTAAAGTAGTTTTGAAGTCCAGTAGGGCGGAGCCCTAAAAATCTTCAAAATCTATATTTGCAAAACCGTTTCTTGGTGAGTACCTATGAGCAAAGAGGCGCGTCCATGTTAAATTTCAACCCTGGTGGCCCTAAAATAATTTTGAAGTTCAGTGGGACAGAGCCCTTAAAAGCTTCAAAAACTATATTTGCAAAACCGTTTCTTAGTGAGGGTACCTATGAAAAAGAGAAACGTCCATGTCAAATTTAAGCATCGGAGGTCCTAAAATAAATTTTGTTGTCCAGTGGGGCGGAGCCCTAAAGCCCTTAAAAAACTATATTTGCAAAACCGTTTCTTGTTGAGCACCTATGAGCAAAGAGAATCGTCCATCAAATTTCAACCCTGGTGGCCCTAAAGTAATTTCAAAGTCCAGTGGGGTGAAGTCCTAAAGAGCTTCAAAAACTATATTTGCAAAACCGGTTCTTAATGAGAGTACCTATGAACGAAGAATATCGTCCATGTCAAATTTCAACATGTGTAGGCTATTACAGTATTTGTGAGCTTCTGTGGGGCGGAGCTCTAAAGACGACATAAACATAAACATTGTACCTCACCGCTAGGTTACTTCTATGATTATAAGCATTTGCTTGAATGAAACTTTCAATTTTTTTAAATTAAAGTGGTTATTTCGTAAACACTAAATTTTTAAAACCTGACACTGCACCGTTGCATACCCTCTGGGTCAGAGCCTTTTGGACAGATTTGCACCAAACTTCACACAAACCATACTTGAATAATGCTTAATAATGCCCAAAAGTTTCATTACAATCTGTTGAGCGGTTTAGGAGTCTATATTTAACATATATATAAATAAATAAATAAATAAATAAATTTATATATATATATATATATACATACTTCCTCTTTTATAGATATAGATTAATTAGATTTTTAAATGTTTGTTACAAGTTATGCCTATTTATCATGAATATTAGTTAAAGTTTTTTTATTGTTATATATATATATATATATATATATATATATATATAATGTAGGGTATTTGGAAACCCTCTTAAGAAAATGCCGATAGTATCCATCTTGTTTTTTTTTTTTTTTTTTTTTTTTTTTTTTTTTTTTTTTACACTTACTACATTTTATTTTGTAACAGATGGTTGAAGGCCTATTAAGTTCATATAAGTGGGACTTGATGGTGTCACTCACGTTTCGCCCTGATTGATCCGTTTGAGTCTAAACTCTCGATTTGTTTTCTCACGTAAGGCAATCTTCCTGAACCTCCGTAGGGCTGCATTTGGAGTGGAAAGGGAATATGATCAACATAATGATCAGAACGGTTTCGTCGGTGGGTTGGTTTACAAACTGTGAATCGGCTAAGATCAAGTTTATAATATTATTTCAATTAAATTTTTTAACTTGTAAGGGGTTTAAAAAATTGTTTATTTTAATTACAGCACCTACAATTAATTTTTATTAATTGCAAATTTTTATGTACTAACATTGGTTTGGGTGTGTTTGTAGTAGTATTAACAGCTTTTGTACATTCTACACTATGTTTGTTATCTTGGTGTTTATCTCGTTTGCCTTTTTTCTGTTGGAACAATTAGTCTCTTAAATTTTTTTATTGCTATGATAATAAGGTATATTTTTATAAAATAACGAATGATAGCATATGAGTATAAGAATCAGGTACACTCGGTAAAAGAAGTTTCATTTTTTTAATGCAGTTTAATTCTATGGTTAATTGTTGATACAATTTTTTAAGAGGTTGGCAGGCCCATTTTTCCTTACTTCGCCCAATCCACATGACTATTGATCCGTGCGTGGATCATATTAGACAACGTAAAGGGGTGAACCACCACAGTACAGGTGAAAGGTACTGATAACATTTCCTGGCAGAAGGCGGATTAGGACCCACTGCATCGCTGCTATATACTGCCGATGTCCAGCGCGCTAACCACTAAGCCACTGACTGAGTAATCTATTGTACTTGGTTCAGCATTCCGGAATAAAGGCATGTGAATTCGTACATCGAATTTTAAAATTTTTTAACGAATAGTTTTTTTAACGAATGATTCCATGCATATTGCAGTTTTAACACATGTTTTTACTGATAATAACGATTATTATTTCTAAGAGAACCTTTAAAAATGTGGCAGGTATTGGATTACGTCAGAGTTTAGTCTGATATTGGACATGTTATGCATACGCCTTGAGGTATGTACGTATTATTCAAGTAGTGGGGTTTGGTTACTTTCAAAACGGAAGTCGTGCCATTTGCCAGCAGCCGCCGGCCAGCTGCCATGGGCCAGCTGCCAAATCAGTTGCTGCCGCCATATGCCATGCCATATAGCTTCCGGTGGGGAGAGGCTGTATTAAATGATGGGGTGGAGAAGGGGTGAGCAGATGGTGTTAATGTTTGAAGTAGGAGTTACTTTATAAAGGAGAGGGGATAATTGTTTCAAGGTTATATGGAGGGGGTTTTAAAAAAGACTGAACTATTAAGAGTTCAGTTTATCGGTGATGGTCATACAGGTCAGTCGAAACCGACAAGGGACCGAAGAATAGCTTCTACATCATTTATTGCTGTAGAAGATACATCTGGAACTTGTACAGGGTTCTGAGGAGTTGTTGAAGTTGAAATTCTAGGAGGATTTTCCCTTGGATGAGTTGTTGATGATATTTCTTGAACTTGAACATTTTCTTGGTTGGTCTCCATTATTATTGTAGTGTAAATTAGAGTGGAGATGTTGTTAGCTCAAGAGCATAGAAGATAATGAAATAGGAATTATTGTCGGGGCCCTTATATAGGGAATAGTGGGGGTAAAATAAAAAAACTTGTTGAACACAGTCGATAGGTGTAACAAGTTCAAAGTTATTGAAGTGTAACATAGAATGTAAAATGTCGTAAATAACACTATCATCAACATTAACCTGCGAAGTTGTCGAAGAGTATAATGGGTTAAAACTGTACTTCTTTCTAACTCTATTGAAATTAGTTTTACACTTTGAAATTGAAGGTTTAGAAGTACTTCGTAATATGTGTTGTGTTCGCAAAAGCTTTAATTTTAAACATTGTGTATTCATCATAACCGATGTGTTACATTCAGAAGTTAAAAGAAGACTGAGATATAAAATAAAGTGTAAAAGAAATTGAAACAAAATGCCAGAGTAGCAATTTTGTAGGTTAGAATTAACCTACAATATAAATGCTAAAAGTAACGAAGTCTATTTCATGGATAATCCTAACCTCAAAAGTAGTTAACGAAGTAGCCATAACGTAAAACTAATGAGAGATGATGACTGAGCGGATGCAAGGCAATGAATTTTTGTGACGCGATAAACTACCCACTTTTATAGAGGCAATAACTCCAGCCAGATGGCGGCAGATGGCAAGCAAATGACTGGTTGACCGACTTTTACCTGAGTAGTAAGAGAAGTAGGGTTCTGTGTCTATCCCTACTCCTTCGGGTGAATGACCGACCGAAAAGGTCAATGACCCCCCCCCCCGAAAAAATGGAGCCCCCCCCCGAAAAAATGGAGCCCCCCCCTACTCCTTCCCCCACTCCTTCCCCCACTCCTCCAAGTCAATGGCCGGTCACGACCGGTTGCTGACTCTATGTGGTGAAACCAGACTAAACATGGCAGCTGCCATGGATAATTCTAACCTCAAACTTGCTGCGCGTGCAATGAGTTCTCCGGATCGGAATGAGTCTATGCTATGCGCATGCGCCTAGTCCTGTATTACTCACTTTAGCGCTACTGCACATGGATAATTCTAACCTCAAACCTTGGTTTTGTGTTGTTGCGCATGCGCCGCTCCCCACTCCTTTACCTTCCTTTTACACTGCTGCGAACTGGACTGGATGGAACACTGTACTGGAGTGAAACAACTTCCCCCACTACTTGAAAACCCGAGGAGCGATAGGAGCTCGATCTTTGCATCAGTCGCCAACAAATTTTCATAGCGAAAGGTTGTTGATGATTCAGCAAGAGGTTTCAAATATATAGTAGGCCTATATATATTTGAACTTCTTCTACTACGTTGCGTTTTTTAATGCAATGTAGTATGTGTGTGTGTGTGTGTGTTTAGTTTTAAGTTGTATTAAATTTAAGAAATAATTTGCGCATTGCGATGTTAGTTATAAGTTGGGTTTAGCATTAAGGTGTATTAATTTTAAGAGGTATTTAGCATTAAGGTGTATTAATTTTAAGAATAATGATGGTATTTGTTTGTGTTGAATTATTTGGTTTTTTAATAATGATGTGTTGTTAGTTTTAAGTGTTGGTAATACTAATTAATGTTGTTTTGCCTTACAGCTAGATGTTAGGGGGTAGATTAAATGTAAATTCAGAAGTTTGGTTGAACTTCACTTAGAAGGGGTGGGACATCCGCAAAATGCGGACTAGGTTTTTGCATTTTGTTTAGGAATATAATGGGTGGGATTAGCTTGGGTGGGTGTTAGAGTTGCGTGTCTGCATTAGCTGTTCCAGTTTCCCTTGGAATTCACGGTTACGGTAGACCGGACCGGACCGTTACGGTAGACCCGGACGGTCCAAACAAAATTGCGTCGATGTCCCTTGCAGAACGTAACTAGTGGGTTGGGAGTGGGAACTGTTAGGCAAACAGGGTGGTGGGAACAGTATTACTGTTCCCATCACCTTGGTTTTTTATAAGTTTTGAATGACCTTGACCCACTTTTGGAAGGGTCAATGACCCCCCCCCCCGAAAAAATGGAGCCCCCCCCTTTCCCCCCATTGGTATTGCATATATGGATACAGATGCACTTATTTACTGGATTAAAACAAATGACATGTATGAGGATTTACGGACCTTTGTATATAAAGATGATTTTGATTTTTCCGATTATCCTAAGGACCATCCAAATTACGATTATGACAGAAACAAAAAAGTATTGGGAAAATTTAAAGATGAAACAAATGGTGTGCCAATGATGGAAATTGTAGCATTAATGTCTAAACTGTATTCATTTCAACTGTACATAAATGAAAGGAACGAATATCAAGTCACAAAGAAAGCCAAAGGAATAAAGACATCTTTCCTAAAGAAGAACGTACAGTTTCAACATTATAAAAGATGTTTGTTTGAAAATGTTGAAACAACTGCAACATTCAACACTATTAGAAGTTATAACCACCAACTTTTTAGTGTCAAACAAACAAAGTGGGCATTAAGCTACAAAGACGACAAGCGACATATTTTAGAAGATAAAATTAATACTCTACATTTGGCCACTATTCCTTAAACCCTATCGACCAGTAAACCTATTCTTCGTCCTTTACCTTCTTCCTTTTTCCTTTCCGTAAAAAAGAGGGAACATGGCAAGCCCAATGCCATGTTCCCTCTTTTTTACACTAATATAAAATGACCTTGACCCATATTTCAACTATATATAAGAGAATAAACCATTGTATGGATCAGTATTTCTACAAACGGTGTACAAGCAACACTTTAAGATGGAAAGTGTAAAGGATAAGATTGTAAATGAACTACATAAACCAGCAAGAAGGAGATTTCCAAGAAGAAGTACAATCATTAAAGGAATGAATGATCTTTACCAAGCTGATCTCATTGAAATGATACCACACATTAAATTAAACAAAGGATTTAAATATATTTTAACAATTATAGACTGTTTTATTAAAATAGCTGATGCTTTACCATTGAAGGACAAGACTGGTAAAAGTGTTACTAAAGCTATGGAAACAACAATACAAAGAAATAAATTTAAAATTAAACATTTACAAACGGATGATGGAAAAGAATATTTTAATAAAGATTTTGGAGCTTTGATGAAAAAATATAAAATAAATCATTATTCTACAAATTCTGAAGTTAAAGCTTCAATAATTGAAAGATTCAATAGAACATTAAAAGGAGCAATGTATAAACAATTTTCAAAACGAGGATCATATGTGTGGTATGACATATTACCACAACTTATAAAAGAGTATAACAACAAATATCATCGTACCATAGGAATGAAACCTATCCAAGTAAACAGTGCTAATGCTAAAATTGTATTACAACGCATCAAAAATAATACAACACCAAAAATAGAAAAGTTACAACCAAAAAAGTTTAAGGTTAATGATAAAGTTCGTATAAGAAAATACAAAGGTGTATTTAGTAAAAGATATCTGCCAAATTGGACTAATGAAGTATTTACAATTTATAAAATGCAACCAACTATACCTGAAACTTACATTTTAAAGGATAATAAGGGTGAATTACTTCAAGGTGGATTCTATGGACATGAGTTGTTAAAATCAACAGTTGGTGATGTATATCTTGTTGAAAAGGTTTTACAAAGGAAAAAGGATATGGTTAAAGTTAGGTGGTTAGGATTTGATAAAAGTGAAGACTCTTGGATTCCTTCAAAAGACTTGGTATAGTTATTTAATAGCTCATTATGTGTTTAACCTTTAAACAAGATGGAGATTGTACAACAAAAAGATCGATTTAATATTAATAATATTGATGAATTGACAGTTGACAATAATAAGTTAAATCATGGTAAACATGGTGAATTACTACCAAATACGATAAGATGTTTAATAACTGGTCCATCAAATTGTGGAAAAACTAATGTTGTCTTTAACCTTATAACTAATCCTAAAGGTTTACGCTTCAACAATATATATATTTTTTCAAAATCATTGCAACAACCAAAATATCAATTATTAGATAAAATACTTGCAAGTGTACCTGAAGTGAATTTCTACAAGTTTAATGCCAGTGAAACAATAATGCAACCAAGTGAAGCAAAACCATTTTCCATTTTTATATTTGACGATGTTTCTTGTGAAAATCACGATACTATAAGAAATTATTTTGCTATGGGAAGACATAATAATATTGATAGCATTTATATTGGTCAAACATACAGTAACATTCTAAAACAACTTATAAGAGACAATGCAAATATGTTGATCATCTTTAAGCATGATGAGACAAATTTAAAGCATATATATAATGATCATGTTAATGCGGATATGCCATTTGACAAATTTAAAGAAATGTGTGGGAAAGCATGGAATGAAAAATATGGATTTCTTGTTATTATGAAAGAAGAAGATATTAAAAATGGTAGATATCGTATAGGATTGGATAAATTTGTATTAATACGTTGAACTACCTATGCTACATCTAGTAACACGTTGAACTTCACAGTGTAAACATGGTGAATCAAGAAAAACTATTAAAAGAAATAAAATCACTCAGTGATTCTATTAGGATAAAGAATCGTGCATTAAGGATGGGTTTAAGTGAAAGAGAAGAATTTTTAGAAAATACATTTAAACCTATCACGGAACCTTTAAAACAGATATCAGAAACTATTGGTAAACCTCGTTATGAAGGAGATGTTTTACTACCAGTTTCTAAACAAGAAGTACAAGCATTAAAAATAGAAGATGATGATGATTCATATACAAGTGCTAGTGAGCAAGAAGAAACAAAAGAAGAAGAGAATCAATTGTTGAAAAGGAAGAACAGCCAATACCTGAAGCAGAACAATCTATTCCAAATTTAACTCAATTGAGTAGTGATATATTACAACATGGACCTCTTGGACGAAAATATATAATGAAAATGCTACATGACATGAAATCAAATCCAAATTTAAGTAAATCACATGTATATGGAGCAAGAATTGATGGAAATGAATTGAAAATTGGTAACTCTAAGCTTGAAGTAACTCAAGACGATTATATCATTATTGGTGATCATAGATATAAAGGAACAAAAGGATTATATGAATTAATTTTTAAAAATATACCAATAAAATATTCGGCAAAAGATTTAAATACTTTTAAAGAAATTTTACAAAATACTAACGCTCATAAAAGAAACTACTCAAAGGATGCAATGATTAATCGTTCACGTGCAACAAAATATAATATTGTTATAAAAAAAATGTTTCCCCCACGAAAATTACCAACATTACATACCACACCGGCTGTGAGACAACCTTTAAAAAGAAAATCTTTATCACTTATGGATTTATCACTTCTTGAACAACATGGTAAAAAGAGTAAAGGAGATACTTCAACATCTGGTAAAGGATTAATGAAAAATCTATACAATACAAATGTTATCTATTACAACGACATCAATAAATTAGTTGACAGAATGAGACTATTGCATGAAGCTATGGAAGCCGGTCATACTGGTTTAAATAATGAATGGGTGGCTCTAGTTGATGAACTTAAAAATCGTGGCATACTTGTATAATTGTCCGCAAATATAAAGAAGTTACAAGTATAAGATTTATCAGTTCTAACATGAGCGTCGACAAGTTCGGACGCTACTCCGCATTAGGAGTGCAAGTTGGAGAAGACAGAAAAAGAAGCGGATTACCGCAAACACCTGAAGGTGACTATAACATAAGTAATAAACGTTTAAAATTAGTTAAAGATCCAGAAGAAGATACTGATGGAGCAAATTTAAAGACAGTAAAAGAAGCTACTTCAACATCATTGAAATTACATAAGAATACTTATGATGTTAAATCACATAGATTAATTAATGTTGGTAAACCAACTGAAGGTTCTGATGCAATTACTAAAGAGTACTTATCATCTGAACTTTCAAATACTTTAAAATTGCAATGGGGTAACAACTTAAAAGATGGACAAACATATGATGCTGGAAATTATAGAATAACCAACGTGGGAAATCTCAAAAATGATAAAGATTCAGTTAATAAAGAATATTTACATTTTATAATACCGGAAAAAACTAAACATGGATATTCTTTTTATAAATTTATTATAAATGACATTGGATACCCAAAGGAAGACGGTGATGCTGTAAACCTAAAATACATCAAGGACAACTGTATTTTACAAGATGTTAATGAAATCGATTGTCATGGTAAAACATTGACAAATGTAAAGTTTGGTTCTCAACCAAAAGATGCTGTTACTATGGAACAATTATCTAAAGAATTAAAAAAGGAAACATCCAATTTTGTAAAACATGAAGATGCCGTGTTAAAGCGGGGAGATAAATTTATACATGGAAATGAAAAGTTTAATTTAATGCAAGGAAATAATGATGAATGGGATGCAGGACATAAAACAATAACAAATGGAAGATTTGGTATAAAAGATTCAGATGTACCTCTAATGGTACAAACATTAATTGCGAGTGGTAGTACATTAGGTACATACAATGGTCGTATAGAAGAATAAAAGATATTTATCCTGGTTACGAAGAAAATGATTGTGTTACAATGAAACAAACAATAACTTGGGATAAACACTTTGGGACCCAATATGATGCAAAGATGAAGAAAATAATTAATATTTTACCAGGTGAAGATTCAAATGATGCTGCTACTATTGGACAAGTCATAAAAACATCAAAAAGTGATTCAACAGCTTACACATGTAATGATAAACGTATTATGCAATTACATGATCCTCAACATCCAAAAGATGCTGTAAATTTAGATTGTTTAATAAGAATAGTGGACAATTTACTTATTGATACCCATAATCATATAGCTAGTACAACGAGTCATGTGATAATTCAACCCGATGAACGGGAAGCTTGGATTAAAAATAGAATTATAAATCAGTATATCATTAATTTGAATAACTAAGTGTTTAAATATATAAAATTATACATAACTTATTCATTTATGTAAAGTATCTTGTGGAGTAAACACTCCAGTTTATATAAGACTACATAATGAAGGCTGTATCACTCAGTCATCATCAAGACAGCAACAAGAGAGGACGTGGTATAACTTCAGCTGCGTTATCCCTGCTTAAACGGATACCTGTTGGTGCTATTGTAAATCGAGCGATAGACGCTCTACCATACAAATTACATATTCCTGGAGGTTATCAATATTGTGGACCTGGAACTAAGTTGGCAAAACGTTTAGCAAGAGGAGATCCTGGAATTAATAAATTAGATCAAGCTTGCAAACAACACGATATAGCATATTCAAAGTTAAAAATTCAACAAATAGATCAATAGCAGATAAAATTCTAGCAGAAAAAGCTTGGCAAAGAGTAAAATCAAGTGACGCAAGTATTGCAGAAAAAGCAGCGGCTTGGGCAGCAACAACAGCCATGAAGACAAAAGCTAAGTTTGGTGGTGGAAGACGACGTCGCAGAGGAAGATTTGCAAAAAGAAGAGCTCCCAAAAAAGGTGGAAATATTAGAAAGAGACGTCGTAGAACTCGTAAAGCAAAAGTAAAAAAGGCTTCTGTTTGGTCAATGGTAAAGAACGGAGCAGGTTTATACCTAAGACCGTACCGTGTGTACTAAATAAAAAGAACCAATTGATAATTCCAAATAAAGCCTTAACTAATCATCAGTTAAATGATTATGTAAAATATTTGAAAATACCATTCTTTCGAGGAGTTTTTATGAAAGATGCATTACCAACTAAAATATGGAAAAATGAAACTGGAATAGTAAATTTGGATTCCACCTATGGTCCAGGCACTCATTGGGTATGCTATAAAAAGCTCGGACAAACCGTTTACTACTTTGACAGTTTTGGCAATCTACCACCGCCGAAAGAACTTCAACATTATTTTCAAAACTCCAAAAACATTTTTTACAATTACAAAAGAGAACAACCTAACAATACTGAAATATGTGGACATTTATGTTTGGAGTTTCTAGCGAAAAGTGTCAGTCACCTTTAAGATGTCATCGTATACAGTGTCACTGAGTGGAAATTCATCCACATTAAAAAGTACGCTATTCCCAGCATTGCGTTTATCCAAGGAAAGATTATGGGAAGCGGCATTACTTGATTTGACTACCTACAATTCAATTCCTAATGTTACAGAAGGAAAAAACCATTTACTACATTATTATGAAACTAAGGATGCTGCAGGAAAATACTCAGAATTGAAAATAATTACATTTCCTACTGGAGCTTATGAAATTGATGATATAAACCAATTATTACAGAAAAAACTCGGAGAAGATAATATCACAATCAAAGGAAACAATAATACTTTAAAAGCAGAAATAACTTCAAAATATTATATAGATGTCGGAATTAAAAACTCTATTGGCAGTTTACTTGGACTTACAGATACAAAAAAGAAAATCTTAACTCCTGGAACTACTTATTCAGGTGATACAACTGTTACAATATTGAAAGTAAATAGTATTGATGTAACATGTAATATTATACATGGATCATATAGAGAAGGGAGTAAATCAGCATATTTTACATACATTTTATCCAACAGTTGCTCCAGGTTTTAAAATTGTTGAGAAGCCACAAAACTTGATATACCTACCATTAAACACCAGTTTCATTTCAGACATCGTACTGAACATATTGGATCAAGACGGTCATAGTGTTGACTTTAGAGGAGAAACAATTACTATACGATTACACATCAGAGCGGCAACATAAAAGTCAACATGGGATTATCATTTAAACCACAACGGAAGAGTCGGGAGCTCAGTAGCTCCTCGACATTGGAAGAGTTAACATCAGACAACATTCGTTTTCTACAAAAGATTGGATTAAAACTTAACAACGATGGATATTCTGGATATATCTCAAGGACCGACATTCGACGAAACACTATGGGAGAAGGAATATCACACACACAACCCTTACACTTCATCAAAATTAAACAATAATGATGAAATAAGGATTCCCATTCAACAACAAGATATTTACACATTACCATGTGAAAGTTATTTGTACATCGAAGGGAGGGTATTAAAATTGGATGGAAAAACTGCTTCAACAGTTCCTTTTATAAATAACCCAATGGCATATCTTTTTGATGAAATAAGATATGAGATATCAGGGGTGACGGTTGATTCAACAAAAAAGGTTGGTATAACAACTACATTAACAGGATTAACATCATTAACACCACATGAGAAAAATTCAATAGTCACCGCCGGATGGGTTTGCTCCCGATAAAGACACTATAACACCTGCTTCCAACGGTCATTTTGATTTTCATGTACCTTTACGATTGCTTTTGGGATTTGCTGAAGATTACAAAAGAGTTATAATAAATGTCAAACAAGAATTAGTATTACTCAGATCTTCAACTAATAAGGACTTAATACTTGCAGACCCTGCAACTACGGAAGATAAACTGGAATGGCAACTACAATTGGATAAAGTTGTTTGGAGAGTACCTCATGTAAGATTGGCTGATGAACATAGAATCGTATTGTTAAGAAAGTTAAAATCTGACCGTGACATTGTGATGCCATTCCGAAGTTGAGAATTTCATGAATACCCTACATTACCTCAAACAGAACGACAAACATGGACCGTCAAGACATCAACTTACTTGGAACGTGCAAGGTACATAATACTCGGTTTCAAACTAAGCGAAAAGATGTTATTACTGCAAATGCTGGTCAATTTGATCACTGTAAAATAAAGAATTGTAAAGTTTTCCTAAACTCTCAATTCTTTCCATATGACAATTTAAATGTTATGTTTAGCAAAAAACGTTTTTCATTTTATATGATATGTATGCAAGATTTCAATCATCATATTATGGAAAGACTAACACACCACTATTATCACCTGATCAGTATTATTCCAAAGCTCCAATAATTGTAATCGATTGTTCAAAACAAAATGAATCAGTAAAATCATCAAGTGTGGATATAAAAATTGAAATGGAATTTGAAGAACCAGTAACAGATGGAACTTCGGCATACTGTCTAATTCTACATGATAAAATAGTTACTTACACACCTCTGACCGGAATAGTAAAGAATGTACTTTAAAAAGAATTAGTACAACTACTGCAAAATATTGAGGTTAGAATTATCTTCCTTTATTTTTAAGGTAAGAATTTTGTTTCTAAAAGACAAGTTGAACATAAACAATTATGTAATTGTATAAATTTCAAGGATTTTACAAAAAATATAAAAGCAAGAAAATAATTTGTAGAAACTTCATTCTATCTTCAACCGTCGTATGGGAAACATCGTTTGCAAGATGAATTCTACTAACGGAGAAGAAAATACACCTCTAATGGATGAAAATAGTTCTGATATAGAAAAAACAAGTTGAACAAGAAATGGATGAATTCCTCAAGTTTAACAAACATAAGAAGAGAGAAGAAGAAGGAGAAGCTGAAAAAGAAGTGAAAAGAAAAAAGGTTGAAGTTAACATTACAAAAGATATTTTAACAGAAGTATTTCTTCGAATTTTCTACCCTATTTCTTCATGCATGACAAAAAGTATATCGGTTGGAATTGTAAAATCATTGGATTATTCACCAATTGTTATGTTAAATCAAGGAAGTAAAATGATTATCTTTACTGAAACTTCTTGGGATTCTCTAATGAAACATTTACATCTTTTGGAATGTTATTTAACTAACAACACATTTGGAAAAAGAACAAGATTAAGTTTATTAGAATCAAATATTGAAGTTGATATAATCAAACATCGTGGAGGACAAGTTGTTCGCTTCAAAGATTTAACTAGACATGATGTAAAATTACATTTCACTAAAGAAGAATTTTACACTTTAAGTTGTACTACCGGTCCTGTCACTAGATACTTAAAACAACTAGTATTTTCAAGTACAATAATTAAAGATTATCTAATCGATACATTGGACAGACAACCATTCATTCCAATTTTATATGGTCCTGTGGATACTTCAATTTTTAATCGAATACCTCAAGAAGTAGATATGTGGAGACAATTAAACAACTATCACACCAATTTTAATATAAACGAAGAAGCACAAGAAATAAAAGAAGAACAATCGTGTTTGTAATAACAGTCAGTTGTGGATGAGACTTCATCATGAACAAACGGGTTTCGTTTTCTACTGCATCACAGTTAATGGAAGTTAAAAGAGGTATAATTGAATTTCAAGCTTTTCGAGGGAATGATGGAAATTTCATTATTAAAGAATTAGTAATTTTGGATATGAACACATCTGTAATTTATCATTACTTGTTCAAACCTCCATTTCCATTCAATAAACTAACAACTAAAGTGAAAGTTACAAACAAATGGTTAAACAAACATTTTCACAACTTAAAATGGGATGAAGGTTTTATTCATTATAACATGATGCCACATATTATGAATCATTATTGTAAAGAGTTTAAAACTATCTACACAAGAGGATTGGAAAAAGCAAATTGGATACAATCATTTACAAGCAATGAAGTGATAAATGCAATAATAGATAGAGATTTCCAATGCTACTTTAATGAACTTTGTATTTCATCAAAAGTTTTAAACATCGAAGGTCACAGTGTGCTTTGAAGAATGCCTACCGCTTGAATAATTTCCTTCAACAAAGTGGTGGGGGTAGCGTCAGTGGTGGGGGTAGTGTCAGTGGTGGGGGGTAGTCTCGATAATAAAAGTGAGAGCGCTACCATGACACAGCATGAGTATTACTCGAACCTCCGAAGAGACAACATCTCCAACGGATATTCTTATTAACAAGAAGATTAGCATCAGCAAAAACATTAAGATGGCATCAAACAACTTACTTCAAAATTAGTTGAACAATTCAACGCTCCATTCAAAATCAACAATCCTACCTACGAAGAAATGTTCCGAGCTGAAAGAAGAAAAACACTACATCATTCATACAATAAAGAAGATGGAAACTTCAGTAGGTGATGCTATAAATTGCACATTAAGCGAGGCACCTTATGCAATTGGTGATGAAGCAAAATTTCAAATCTTCCTACCAAAGCGCTTCGTACAACTACTACAAAATGAAGATCTTCGTATAATTCAACCCGGCGCACTCTATTTGGTATCACATGGACCAAGTGGAAACAACTCTACTGAACTTACAATTCATGTAACACCTACTACTGATTAGTTTGTACATAAAATTGTAAATATTTCTTTGTAATTGTTTCTCAATAAAGTATGATATAAACCTAAAAAAAAATAATAAAAAAGCAACATATTGTAATGTGTTTGTACATTACAATATGTTGCTTTTTTTAAAAATTCCATGGGATGACCTTGACCCAATTTTGTGTGATAATAAAAGTGAAAATCAACTTGTGAAATTCATCAGTCTACGACTACCTTTCGTACCGTACACATCTCACTCTCTATCACTAAATACAAAACTTCAACATGTCCCTAAAGTTAAGTGTGCATCTTATGATACCAACACCATAACTACTTTTGAACAACTTGAAGATTTAACTAACGAAATGCGAGTTTTACTTACCGGTGGTTATCACTTGACTGTTTGATGTTAGTGCTACTAATACAAGGATGTTCACTAAAACAAAATATTGCGATGATGAAATATTTTTTTCTACACAACCTACAACTTCTTCATCGCCAGCTGGTCAACATAACGTCAAGTTCCAGAAGTATTACCAATGTTGAATAACTTTTAATAAATAAAATTACAACTAAGGAATCACGTGATCAATGTCAAGTTCATAAAAAGGATGTAACAGTTTGATAAATAATCATTCGCTTCTCAGCTCTCGCCACGACAAGATCTATTCTAGAAAATGTTATACAGAATGATGATTGAACTTGATGGGAAAATCTATGGAAAAGATTATAACACTGTTGAACAAATGACTCAAGATTTAGATGTATTAACTAAAGAAGGATATCAAGCTAAATTAATTTTAAAATTTCCTGAAGTACATCCACTATCAACAGAAGAACTTATTGCTATGGCTAAGGCAGAGAGAGAAAAAAAGTCTGAAGAAAACAAACAGAAACAAACTTCCTAAATTTCAATAATCCTTACACTTGTAAGGTATAATTTTTTAAACTCCATTTGGATGACCTTGAAATTACCCCTACCACTTTTCAGAGTACATAAAACTCGCTATTCATCACTATACAATCTTATTCTTTCACTAGACTCCGCAGCATCAACATGGAAGAGCAAAAATACAAGTACAAACCTCGTTACTGTTGTGAACAACAGTGTACAGATTTAGGACCAATGATGGTGGATGGGTTAGCTTGCACTAAATGTGAATTCTTCGGATCTTGTTATTGCAAATGTAAAACAAAACAACTACCGCCACCGGAATTGCTAACTTTCAAATTTTACAAATCAAGATATTTTCATACATGTTGTCCTCAAAGATGTTTCAAATTTCACCCTCTAGATCTTGCTCATTGTCAACGCACCAAGTCTCATCAAGATGATTTTTGTACACATATGATAAAAAGATGTAAATACAGATCAGATTGGTATTCCGATCCTGTAGAACCATCAAATGTATAATTTCAGTTTTACACTCTTTTTTAAAACTTCAATTGGATGACCTTGAGATTTCCCCCACCACTAGTTCTAATTTTTATATAATATTAAATCATTCCACTTCCAACACTCTAACTAACAACATGGAAGGAAAATTTATCAAGTTTGAACATATAATAACTGACAGGGAGGAGATGGAAGAATTGTTTCAAAACTTACTTTCTATCATTGACGAATATCCTATAAGATGGTTCAGAATTGTAGTTCAATATTTAAATCCTGGTGAATTGTTTTCTTCATCGAGTGAAGAGGATGAAACAACTACTTCGGTTCAAATAATTGAATTAAAAGATGAAGAAGAAGAACTAAACGTTTTATTCAATCATAAGTTCAAGGTTCCCTATATAAAAGCCCCCTCCCTAGACAGGCCTCCTCCCTAGACGCCTGCTCAAGGTCGCCATTATATAATCCCCCTTCCCTAGGCGCTAATCCTCATTCCATTTCCAACTCTCTAACGATGAACAACTCTCCATTGGCACGAATGAATGCTAGTTTTGAAATAAACTCAAAAGAAGATTTACAAGATATATTTAATACTTTAAATGAAATTATAGATAAATTTAACGCTATTACAATGAATTTGGAAATAACTTACGCTTGTCCTATTTGTAATAAGGTTGAAAGTTCTGATGAAGACAGTTTACTAAATCTTACTCCTCTTACCCCTCTACAGTCGGACACAACTTCTGAGGCAAATGATGAGCAACATCTTTCCCCCACCACTTCTATGTAACAACGCTCTTTCCCCCCACCACTTCTTTATTTAACCAACATTTCCCTCTTTCAATTCTCATTCCATCGTCGCCTCTTCAACTATCAACATCGCTTGTTTCAAAATTTCAAAAAACACAAACATGATGGATATGATGGATGAAGTTCCGTTTGTAACAAAGATGGAAGAGGATAAATTGAAATTGGAAATCAAACGGTTGGAAATGGAACGGGAAAACCAACTCGAGATGTTACGTTTGTTCAAACTTTTTAAATACATCATCTGGGGACTCTGCGTTTACCTTCTCATCGTCGTCGGTGTTTGTATTTACAACTCTGTAGTTCATAACAAAACTTCAACTTGTTTAAACACTGCTGTCACACATTGA